>JASCZW010003295.1:0-174139 GCA_034211315.2 Aedes japonicus | reverse complement strand
CTAGGTGGTGCAGTCTTCTTCCTGGCGTTGGTGATTGTCACCATGTGAGGAAAAATAGGCCAACGGAAAAAATAACATTAAATTCAAGGCTGAATTTCCACTCGCCAACAACGGTTCCTCTTTGTGATGGAAAGTGGGTTAATGCATGGGAACTGACAAATGGGAGCTAGTTTTTCAGCTTAGGTAATGCCTGCCAATGCCATCTCACGACATCCTTCTCGTGACAGCCGACTCGGGTAAGCCGAAAAATGTCACCGCTTCAGAAAGACTGTCCAAGCGAAAGAATTTACGAAACAGATGCCATGACAAAATGGAAAATTAACATCCCATTCGGCTTACTACGATAAGAGCGTGGTGGTTTCAGCAAAGCAAGCGTAGCATCGACTGTTAGTAAACAGCATTCTTCGGGTAGAGTACCGAACGAACAGTAGCAAGCGACAGTTCGGTTCACACAAAGACAGTCGATGCAGTTCAAACTAACTGTGACAGGAAGCCTGTACTATTGGAAAGCCTGGCCAAGACACGAGAAAATGTGAGAGCGGCATTGTTAACGTCGTCAGCGTCCAGAATTGTATTCCAGTTTATGTTGGCCAGCACCTCGATTATGCTACGATGGTCGACTTTCCGGAAATCATACGATACAGGCGCTGGAAAGTCAGCATAGTCGTTGTCCAGACTTTAAGGAATGGAAACGACTAGAGGTGGATGATGTGGGACATGTTTAACCAAAGGGGCGGGGGCCGTGGAGTTGAACGGAGGGGTGTCTCGAGCACTTACAAAACAATGATCCAAGCTGCGGTGATTTTCGTTCACTACGTGGTTAATTTGGGAGAGTGTTGCCAGGCTATAACTATCGAGAAGATGTTAAGCTTTTAAATGAAGCACGGATCTTTCGCAGTCAGGATGAAGAAATCCACTGCGAGACGATTACCACCAAATACCAGCCAAATTGAAGTCACCTAGCACCATAAGCCAAGTTTTCTAACTATAGAGAATGAATGAATGAATCAATGAATTCGGTATCACGTGTCCAATCAGGTGGAATATACAGAGCACACAGAAACAGTGTTCCATCCAACAGTCTTACAGTGAGCCAGATCTGCTCCAAACACTCCCATTTGCTATTTTCGATATGTCTCGCCTTCAATCCACAACGAACCGCTATTAGAACACCACCAACAGTAGATTTCCTGCTGTTGTTGGGACTACTATCGCATCGGAAACCTTCATAATCGGGTCCAAATACGTGGTTGGAAAGTGTGCGGCCATCGAGCCAAGTCTCGATCAGGACGATAACATCATAGCAGCGAGCAGCGGTAGCCAAACGGTAGTCAATAACATTAGAATTAATTCCACCGACGTTCTGGTAGAAAATTATGAGGTCCTGTGCACGGAAGACGGACGAATTGGGCTAAACGGATTTTCTCCTTTCTAACTTCTAGAGCGAGGCAGCTTCAACACAATCGGTAACAGGTTCGGAACTATCAGGGATGGCAGGCGGCGGAACTATAGTTGCGAATGAGGTAGCAGAGGCGATTCCGGCATGCCAACTTGCAGGTGAGGACGAGGAATTGAAGGTACTGGAATTGGGAACAGCATTAGGCTGCGAAAATTCACGTTTATGTTTGAACTTGCCTGACGTAGCATGTTGGGAGACACCCAGTCCATATCTAAGCTCAGGGCCAGGACGACTGAGAAGAACGCTGGCAATATGCTCGCCTGAGTTAGAGAAACTGAGGACTCCCATATTGTTTTCTAATAAAGAGTATCGTCCGATATTGAAGCGAGCCATGTTGTCTGATCTGCGGTCGGAGATGTCAAAAGCTCTTGTTGAGAATGGGCGGCCCATAGTGTGCCGAAATTCGAACCAGCATAAGGCAGCAAACGATCGAGTGAAGGTGAATGGTGCAAATTGTACCTGCCTGACGGAGCAGGTTATGAGACCCCAAGTCTACATCTAATCCTAGGGCCAAGACGACTATGATGTACGCTGGCTGCAACCGGCACGACTTAGTTAGAGGAACTGGGGACTCGAGTTATTAGTACGAGACACTGAAGAAGTCTGCACATTAAGACGAAATACGCGTATCTGTCGAAGATAAGCAAAGGTAGTTGGAATTAAATGGAGAATACTAATTTTATTCTAGCGTTTTTTGGTTGACCTTCAAATTCTCTCAACACAATTCCTTCTGGCCAGGTGCCCTATATTCAATTACGAATTTTTAAGTTCGACAGGAACGCCTACCTTGAACGATACGAAGTTCATCGAACTAAGCACCCCTCTTCACCAACGATACTACTTTAATGAGTTCACGGGTTTGTAGGCCATCACGAGCAAGTTTTTCTACTACGTCTTCTATCACACTAGGGTGGAACCGGAGTAGATACATCCAACATAAATTCGGAGCAGGCTTGACAGCTAGCACACTGTTGTTCTCGGTATTCCTAGTTCCGATGGTAACCAGGTTAGGGGCCTCAGAATCTTCCCGACGATGTTTGAAAGGACGCTCTTTATTTGGTGCACGTCCAGGAGTCGAACCTTTTACAATATTGGCGTATTACAATTTTCGACAATAACATCTGCAACCTGCTCATTGTTTTTCGAAATCTCGGCTTTTAACTCAGATAATCCCGATAGTTAATTATCGAGCACCACAGAGATCACACACCCGAGAGATGATACCAAACTCTTGAATCGGGCAAACTTCATCAATTTCGTGCACTCGTCACACATCCAGAACAGATTGTTTCTTTCCGGGTACACAATATTGGCGTATTACAATTTTCGACAATAACAACTGCAACCTGCTTATTGATTTTAGAAATCTCGGCCTTCAACTCAGATAATCTTGATAGTTAATTATCGAGCACCACAGAGATCACACATCCGAGAGATGATACCAAGCTCTTGAATCGGGCAAGCTTCATCAATTTCGTGCACTCGTCACACATCCAGAACAGATTGTTTCTTTCCCGAATATTTTTCATGAATGGGGTGTTAGTGTGGGGCTTATTTGAAAAAAATAATCGGGCACATGTTTTCCCATGTGGAAAATGATCTTTAGGGTCCATCAGATGACATACTAAAATTTCAGATTTTTTCGTTAAGGTTTAGAGGTGCCGAAATGGGCCTTAGTGCAAAATGTCGAACGGTAGCAAATATCGACCAAAACAGATGCATCTATAAGTAAACACGTAATTTTGTGACCCTGAAGGGCAAAAATTTTGTCGGTTTTGCGGTATCTCTCAACGCTTTTGAGATATAAGCCTCAACAATGAATGTGTGTTTGCACTTACGCCAACATATTTGAACCATCGCCAGCAACATCTTTGCTGTACATTTACTGAAAAAGCAGAGAGAAAGAGAGAGAGAGAGAAAGAGAGAGAGAGAGAGAGAGAGAGAGAGAGAGAGAGAGAGAGAGAAAGAAAGAGAGCATGATCTTATAATTGAGAGGACACATGGATCTTGAACTTATTTCAACGAATTTATATATTGATTAATATTGGACTCATAAAATTACATGTCATGTCGAATACTGATTAACATAAGTGTTTTTCTTCAAATTAGCAAAGTTTTGGTTATGAAAATTCACGTTTACAATAAGGTTTTGGAAGTGGTTTTCGTTTCGAGCTAGTTAACATCATAATCTTGAATCAGTCTGATGGCTCTCTCTGCGTGATCGTTAAAAACTTTCAAACTATCAATGATGTTGCTTCCAAGAATGTTGGCCTCATTTATGGACCATGAAGTCACACTGAGAAAGCTGAAATTTATACCAAGCTTGTCAAAACCAGGCCTCAATAATACATTGATACCAGAAACGTACAAATATCCAGAAGTCCTGAGGTTTCCTTGAAGTTTGAATTGCGCTCGAAAAAGCCATACTTTCAAACTTTAAATTGCTTTCGCCATCCACCTAGCAGCAAAGATTGGTCCAGGCTGACGGAATTTCACGCTTATTAGTGCTACCAAGAAAGATTATAATTAATTCAAGCAATCTCAGGTAATCGTCGCTTGTAACTTGTTACATATATGATATCAGCTTGTTATTTTCCTTTGCTAGGGTAAGAAGTAAGAAAGGAAATAAAGTAAGCTTTTGATAGTTTAGCGGAAGATAACTTACAGCAAATTGATTTTTGGAGAATGAACTGATTTCTGCACGACGAGCTGCATGCAACGTAGAAGGATATGTTTTTGGAACACTGATCTAGGTGTTGGGCTATTGCTGCTGAGACTGCTTGCAAATTTTAATGTCAGGACCTGTTGATGGTCCCATTGTGGTATACTGATTAAACAACTATTGATAATCAGTATTCGACATGACATGTAATTTTATGAGTCCAATATTAATCATACATACGTTTAAATATGTTCAAGATCCACGTGCACTCTCAATTATAAGATCATTCTCTCTCTCTCTCTCTCTCTCTCTCTCTCTCTCTCTCTCTCTCTCTCTCTCTCTCTCTCTCTCTCTCTCTCTCTCTCTCTCTCTCTCTCTCTCTCTCTCTCTCTCTCTCTCTCTATCTATCTCTCTCTCTCTCTCTCTCTCTTTCTCTCTCTCTCTCTCTCTCTCTCTCTCTTTTATATCTCAAAAGCGTTGAGAGGTACCGCAAAACCGACAACATTTTTGCCCTTTAGGGTCACAAAATTACGTGTTTACTTATAGATGCATCAGTTTTGGTCGATATTTGCTACCGTTCGATATTTTGCACTTAGGCCCACTTCGGCACCTCTAAACCTTAACGAAAACATCTGAAATTTAAGTATATAATCTGATGGACCCTAAAGATCATTTTCCACATGGGAAAACATGTGCCCGATCATTTTTTTTTCAAATAAGTCCCACCCTAATGGGGTGTCCAGGTTAGGGCATTTCACATGGACAACATTATTGCAGAAGCTCATACACTCGATGCAATCTTCGTGTTTCTTCACAGTTTTAGCACAGCGGGCACAAGCACTAGCAGTAGCCGCCATATCGTTGAATCCGGCTTTTAATACTCAGATTGAAATCGCCAATAAGTGAGTTCACTATCTACGATACAGATGGCGCTCCAAACGGAGATGGATTCTGCCGCTCCAATCAAACTTTGTTTAGTATTCTCGTTTTTCACAATGTATACGTTCCACGACTTAGAAGATCCGATTTAACCCTATTAAACAAACACTCTATCAGTTATTTGTATAATCTATTGGCAACACCCTCTCAGAATCCAATGAAATATGCCTTTTCAAGCAACTTTGCATAGGGAACGTCCATTAATTACGTCACGCAAAAATTGACTTTTTACAAACCCCCCTACCCCCCTTGTCACGTTTTTTGTTTTGTTTTGTATGGATCGTCACGTTTTCTCAAACCCCCCCTCCCCCCTTACTGCGTGACATAATTAATGGACCTTCCCATACTTGGTTTTTTCAAAATTTATCTAAGTTACCATTTGAAAAGGGCTTAAGTTTTGTTTTTATCGTTTTTTTTTTCAAATCAACATAACTCATAAAGGAAAAGACTTACAAAAAAGTGATATATGGGTGACTTTTAGAAAATCGCCTTTACTTTTATGGAAAAAATGTAAAAATTGTAAAAATAAATCTTACACGCTAAAAAAAATATTTTAAAATTTAAAGACAATTTGCAAAAAATGACTTAGAATTGGACGAAATTATTGTTTAATATAGGCAATATAATTGTCTAAAAGTTCGCCACACACCGCAAGATGGGCACTTTTATGGAAACTTTTCTAACAAAATTTTTTTCTGTCCAATTTTTACCGTGTATCGCGTTAACTCGTCTTATAATTTGGTCCTTAAACCTCACAAAAGACAATTGCATTTAATTTTAAAGACAATTTTGGTTTTTAAGGGTCTAGATGTTTGAAAAATCAAGGCTACTATTTGGAAAGGGCTTATTTTTAAATTATTATTTTTTTTAAACTTAAGTAATAATACAATTGAATCAGGTGGTTGATCCTGTTTATTATCAAACCTTCGAAGTATATTACAAGAAGGACAATAAATTGGAAAGCAAAAACATTATCATAATATCTGAAGTATTGACCCATGACTCAATAGCAGTTCAGTTGTTTATATCAAAATTGCTAGATTTCATTAAACAATATTCAATATATTGCTTAAAAATTATTTACATGTCAGATGGAGCAGCGGTTCATTATAAAAACAAAAAAACTTTGCCAGCGTGTGCAGTTTCAAGTCCATACATGAGTTGTAACGTCTCATGGGAAAGGTCCATGCTATTGGTGGTAATCTCAAGCGAACGACAAAGAGAGCAAGTATTGCTCAAGATAATGGAAACACAATCAAAACTCCTCGAGAACTATATGACAGAGCAGTTGAACAGTCAAATAAAAGTATTACAAAACAACAGCTGAACAGTATGCAAAAATGTCAGAAGAACTTAAGGAGTTCTTTGACGACGTAAATTTATTTATTTATGTGTCATCAATCAAAGTAGACCAATTCTATTACATACACACTTAGTGTGTATTTATCTATACCAGGTTACCTGGTTAAACTTGTAAAGAAAACATTTTTGGGCGTGGTTTTGTTGATTGTTACATCGATTGTTTCGCAATATTTGTTATAACAAACTCATTCTATTTAGTGGCCCATTCTTGGCATAAATAGTTCTTTGATTGTTAATATAAAACAACAACGCATTAATGGCGAAGACATTAGACGACTGATTCTATCACGATCGATTATTTTAAGTTTACTGACAAGTTTTGCTTGCTTTGTATTCCTTCTATTGTTGATTTATGTTGATTTTTTTTTTATGAATTCATTTATTTGTACAGGCGCAATCGAATCAACTTTACAGAACCAAGTTTTCATGTTTATATACATCAGTTATCTTAAAACTAAGGTTAAGGGATAAAACCGATTACTCGCGGTAGTATCGAGGTTAATAGGAACAAAAATTTTAAGGATGGGAAAATTGGGGTGGAAATTTTGAACAAAGCATAAGGAACAATGGTTTTCTTATATCTAGAACTTCAAATTACAATTTTTAATTGAACGTTTTAATATAAAAAAAAACTTTCACTCACACACAACCACACTCACACACACAATCACACATTGACGCACACATTACTTAAAAATTTAACCTAAACAAATAAGTTAATCAAACTACAATCTAAGGCTAGTGTTAGTCAAAAACAGATAAATAAGTTTCATAAACTCCAGATCGGGTGCAGCCAAAATGTCTCGAATCGGTACATTGGGTTGTCTACCTCGAGCCCGAAGGGAATCATAAAGCTCAGATCTGACTCCACGATGCTCAGCACAAAACCAAATAACGTGATCTGCCTGGTAACCTTGTCCGCATTCACAGAGATTGCTGTCTCCCAGCCCAACACGGAACAAATGAGCGTTTTAAGAATAATGATTGGGCATGAGGCAAGACATCACACGAATGAAGTCTCGACCCACATCCAATCCCCTGAACCAACATTTCTTAGACACCTTAGGAGTGATAGAATGTAGATATCGCCCCAAATCTCCTTTATTCCATTTATACTGCCAGCTATCGAGTGATATCTGACGAAAAATATAGAAAAATTCGTTGAAGGCGATGTGTCGGTCATAAATATCGCCTTCAACAGCGCCCACCTTTGCAAGCGAGTCCGCTTTCCAGGAATCGAACAATGATAAGGGACCCCAACAAAGATGATAATAAATAAACGTGAAGATAAAGCACTTAGAAGACCTCGTATTTTCATAAGAGGTGTGCTTTATCGGCCTCAAGAAACGAATAGCCTCTATAGAACTAAGACTATCCGTGTAAATGAAGCATTGATCCGGTATTAGTGAGGCAACAGTTTCTTAAGAAAAATGAATTGCTGCCAATTCCGCGACAAAACAGAACAAGGTGCTTGAAGTTTACGAGCGACACAATAATTTTCATTGTATACACCAAAACCAGCGGAGTCTATCAAAGCCCCGTCAGTGAAAAACGTTTTGGTGGAATCAACTAGACCAAACTTTGCAGCAAATATCACAGGAGCAATCATAGTAAGATGATGCTCTGGGATTCCACGAAGCTTATGTTTCATGGATAAATCAAAATGAACCGAATTTGCGAAATCGAAGAAGCAAACATGATTGGGAATATTCAGCGAAGGGCTGACATCCTGTGTTATGTACAAATGGTACAAGGTCATGAAGCGAGTTTGAGGGTTCAACTCAAGAAGCTTCTCAAAGTTTCCGATTACCTGAGGGTTTTAGCCTCACACCTGGTGAGGAGTCGGAGAGATAATTCTGCAAATCGATCCGAGAGCGGCAACATGCCAGCCAGCACATCAAGACTCATGATATGAGTCGAGTGGGTGCAACCTAACGCGATACGAAGACACCGATACTGAATACGTTCCAGTTTTATGATGTGCTGACTGAAAACAAAAACTACCGTATTCTAAAACCGACAAAATCGTTGTCCGGTACAACGTTAGAAGATCTTGTGGATGAGCCCCCCACCAGGTCCCGGTGATTGTGCAGAAAAAGTTAATCCTTGGCTGGCATACTCAATGTGAGATCTCCAGGTACACTGTGAATCGAACCAGACCCCAAGATATTTAAATGACATTGAATGAGTTATCGGCGTACCCCAAATTTGAAGCTTCGGTTGTGCTGGGTTATGCTTCCTAGAAAAAACTACCAACTCAGTTTTCTCCGTAGAGAATTCGATACCTAGCTCTAAAGCCCACGTAGACAAATTGTCTAAGGTATACTGTAAAGGTCCTTGCAGATCGACCCCATTGGGTACCGTGCCAGACACTACGCCGTCATCTGCAAGTTGTCTCAACGTACAGTTGTCATTTAGACAACTGTCATTGTCTTTGACATAAAAACTATACAAAAGGGGGCTTAAACAGGATCCCTGGGGGAGACCCATGTAGCTAAATCGAAAAACTGTAGAGTTTCAATTAGAAAAGCACATATGTTTCTCTGACAGCAAATTGTACAAAAAATTGTTCATTAATGGTGAAAAGCCAAGAGCGTGGTTTATCTAAGAGAATCTCAACAGATACTGAATCAAAAGCCCCTTTGATATCCAAGAATACAGAAGCCATTCGCTCTTTTTTAGCAAAAGCTAACTGAATATCCGTGGAAAGCAACGCGAGACAGTCGTTCGTTCTCTCACCCCTACGGAAACCATATTGAGTATCTGAAAGCAGGTTATTCTTCTCAACCCATTTGTCCAGACGGAAAGAGATCATTTTCTCCAACAACTTTCGAATACAAGATAACATCGCGATGGGTCGATAGGAGTTGTGGTCGAACGCGGGCTTACCAGGTTTTTGAATAGCAATAACTCTCACCCGTCTCCAATCATCCGGTGCAATGTTTAGTTCCAGAAACTGATTAAACAAGTGCAACATGCGCCTCTTTGCGACGTCTGGGAGGTTCTTAAGCAAGTTGAACTTGATCTTATCAGCGAAATCTTATCACGAAAGGAGAGCGAGAGAGAGTTCTAACATTGAAAAAGATTGGCTGATTTCATCTATCGAATTCGTGGTTGCACGAGGAAACATTTGTGCTGGCGCAGAATCTGGACAAACTTTTCGAGCGAACTTGAGGATCCATTGGTCCGAGTACTCCTCGTTCTCGTTGTTCGTAGTTCTGTTACGCAGTCTTCGCGCCGTATTCCAAAGAATATTCATAGACATTTCACGCGATAGCCCGTCCACGAATTGTCGACAGTAGCCGCGTTTTTTGGTCCTTGATGAGGCTCTTAAATTCTCGTTCGAGAGCCGTGTACCTTTCAAAGTGCTCAGGTGTTCCACGTCTACGGAAAACTTTAAACGCGTCGGACTTTTTACGGTAAGCCTCGGTGCATTGCTGATCCCACCATGGAGAAGGAGGTTTCCTGCGAAATGACGTTCCTGGAAGTGATCGAGTTTGAGCTTGAAGCGCGCTTTCCAAAATCAGGTTGGAAAGGAAGTTATACTCCTCCAGCGGTGGAAGCTCTTCTATCGTTGTTACGGCTTCATCTATTTCTGTTTTGAACCTTGTCCAAGCGATATTACGAGTTAGATCATACGTAACGTTAATGGATTCCGGTGGAGTGAGCCCGGTGGCAACCGAAATTTTTATAGGCAAATGATCACTACCGTGGGGATCCTGGATCACAATCCACGTGCAGTCCAACGATAGTGAATTCGAGCAAAGTGTGAGGTCTAACCTACTGCCAAGTGAGGATGGACCAGCCAAGCGTGTAACTTCTCCATTGTTGAGAACTGTCATATTGAAGTTGTCACAGAGGTCATATATCAAAGAAGACCGGCTGTCATCGTACAGTTCTCCCCAGCCTGTACCGTGAGAGTTAAAATCTCCCATGACCAACCGTGGAGCAGGAAGAACCGAACAAATATCTGAAAGTTGTTTCTGGTTTATTGAGGCTCTAGGAGGAATATAAACGGAAGTAATGCAAAGGCTTTTATTTTTAATAACAGCCTGACATGCGGCAACTTCAATACCTGGAATAGGAGGAAAATGCACTCTATAGAAGGAGTAGCACTTTTTGATCCCCAGAAGTACTCCACCTCCACGTGAATCCTCACGATCAAGCCGAATAATGTTGAAAACATGAATCGTAAGATCAACTTCGGGCGAAAGCCATGTTTCACAAAGAGCAAATGCATCACAACCGATATTGTGAACTAAAAAATTAAATGATTTAGGAATAAGACTTCTACAAAGCCACTGTACGACAGTGATCGAATTCCCGACCTCATTTGGCAAATTACCCATCGAAAGAAATGATAGCTGCAAGGAGGGGCCACTTTAATGTACATTTCTTTAAAAAAGTTTTCACAGTGGGTAGCATTGCCATAGCAATGCTTTCAAGATGGTCAGAAATTTCGAGATACTTGAAAATACGTTCCACAATATCATCGAATGAGAACAGCTCAGATGAAGAGGGAGCTTCTGTTCTTAAAATCGGGGCATGAGGTATTTTGGATATCCCCGGGAGAGATGGAAAATCCTGTGTGTAGTTGGCACTACGAAAACCAGGAGGATTCGGATTATCCTTCGTTACACTGCTCTTTGAATTGGGCATGTTGATTTGGGGCTTTTGTTGGGCTACTTTCCCTGCTCGGATGCGTCTTCGCTTCCTTGAAGCACCTTCCGGAAAACTGAAAGATGTCCCCTCGTCAACCAAGTCCGAATCAGACTCGTCATCTGACAGAGGAGCAAAAGCATTTGTAGCGGTATCGGGTGGCGAGGCTTTCTTAAGCATTTCTGCAAAAGATTGCCTTGAACGTTGTTTTAGAGAACGTTCCAATTTTTCCGCGCGTTGTTTGTACGCCGGGCATGACGAGAGAGCATGAGGAGGAGTTCCCTTGCAGAATACGCAGTTTAGTGTGTTATCTGCACAAGGACCAGCCTCATGTTTATCTCCGCAAGTTTAACAGCGTGCCTTATTGCCGCAATGGGAGGCCGTATGCCGCATCTGCTGGCAGTTTTGGCAGATCATTACCCGGGGTACAATCAACCGCACAGGTAGCCGAAGTTTTCCCAGTTGTATGAACTGAGGAAGGGCAGAGCCAGAAAAGGTCACCCGAAACAAGTCTGTGGGGGTAACTTTTTTTATCCTCGCTGTGCGATATTTTCACCAGCTTTTGCACATCCAGTATTTGAACTGGGGGAAGCAGAGGGTTGCTAAATCGGCCAATCACCTGCTTTTCCAAAATTTCAGGGCACAGACTCGCCTCTGTGACCACTCCGACAATCTCCACATCACGAGCTGGGATATGAACCCGATATTCCAGTGCAAAATGCTGGGAAGCAGCAATCTGATTAGCCTGGTTCAGGTTAGAGACGACAACTCGGAGTTTATTAAATTTAACTTTCGTGATCTCTGTCACGGCTGAGAATCGCTTCGTCAAATCAGTTGTTATTTGGTACACATTCAGAGGTTTCTTTTTGGGCTGAAAGTAGACAACCCAGGGACCGACCGAGTCAATTGGATACGATCGCGGTCTGAATTTTATCTGTTCCTCCCCATCATCAGGTGGCAGAGGTATTTTTTCAGCCAAACCGTCCATGTCGAAGAAACCTCTTCCACATGCACGATTTGCCTTTCTCGTGGTAGCGTTGAACCCTTCCAACAATTTAAATCACACACAAAAACAAACAAAGAACACACAAATTAAAGCTATACTCTAGTGGAATGAGGGACAGGGGGGGGGATCTGTTGCTGCTGCTGTTGCTGCTACTCCTGCTGACGCACCTTATGCGCGACCGTCGCACTTCTATGCGGAGAGCGGGGAGCGGTGCGCTGTGTGGGTTTACTGGTGAATGCGATCGCCTTCGGATGCACTCGCTCAACGATGTCAGATGACCGTTGGCGATGTAGTGGTGTATCGCTGGTTGTATCGCTAATTGATTTTATAATTGCACTGTAAAACCACACTGCCTACTTAGAAAAAAAACTCACTTTCACTCTATCTACTGGAGTGAATCGATTTTGAGAAAAAACTAATAGTTTTGAAGGATCGCACTCGAAAAAATCTTCCAAAATAACGGAGCGCTGGATCGAACGAACTTTTGGTATGTTGATTTATGTAGTGAACGATTTAGAAATAGGGGTTTTTTACGCCACATGGCTTTTCCCCATTCCAATCAGATGTTTAGTCAGTTGGAATTATATCATTAATAAATAATAAATAAATAAATAAATGTCTATTTCTAAGAATTTGAGTGGGAGTATAAAAATATAGGTTTTCTAATATATCAGAAGTATTCACTCTTTGTGCAATAACATCGTTTATAAAAGCTATCATTGCAAACTCTCTCCGCTTTTTAAGATTATCTAAATTTATTAACATGCATCGTGACTTGTAGGATGGTAGCGGTAAAGTCGTCCAACCTTACTTACGCATTTTATCACATTAAGTTCCAGCTAATTTTTTGAACACCAGTTGTGAAAATTATGAATTTTATTCTGAAATACTCAAAGATCAGATGCTTTAAATATTTCTAAAGTTTCATATCGTCTGCATATATAGAAACGTTCAGACAACTTAAAACGTGGTCGACATCGTTAACAAATAAAACGAACAGTAAAGGACCAAGATGGGAGCCCTGTGGTACACCAGATGTCACATTCACAACTGATGACAAATTTCCCTAAAGTCTTACTCTTTGTGTTCTTCCAGTCAAGTATGACTGAACCCACTTTAATAGTCCGCAGTTGAATCCTAGCTTAGATAATTTAAAAAGCAATTAAGGGATGTCGGCTCTATCAAATGCTTTACTAAAGTACAGGGGATGATCAAAAAGGAGAAGACTAGCAAAATTTTGTCCAGATTCAAAGTGATACAGTTTGGTGAATAATTAACCGTTTTTGATGAAACTAGAAGCGTTCGACGGGGAATTTATTCTAGTTTCAGCATGATTATCCAAAATTTGATTTGACTTCCGGACACCGGAGATAGCACGGATACTTTGACGTTATGTCAAATGTGCTAATTTTCTGCAGCTCGTTATTTTTTATGTTACTTGAAAATCGGAAATATTATATTTTTCTCAGAAACTCATAACAAGTTCATATCAAATCTGTCAGTGGTTAAAGATCGTGAATCGGCCCATAAACAACCGAGATATGGCCATTTCCGTAAAATGTAGTTTTTCACCCTATTGCCTGACACTTGTTATGTTGAAAAACTCCTTATCTGTAACTCTGCGTACCCTTCACCAAATTAGATGCAACTTTTTTCATACGATTACAAATTTATCCTAGTTTTTGGAAGAGTAGCGGACATTTCGTTATTTTCCGTAGTTCCGGATTCATTATCGGGAATCGTGAAGGAAGTACCCTACCAGTGTAATGGCCAGAGTTAGAACTGTATCAAACCTGGCTTGCGACATATCAAACTTCATGATTTTACAAACCAATACCACTGGTAGTCAACCTGAGAGTATTCTTTCACATTGGCCACACCTGGTGACGTTGCGGATTCCGGGTTCCCCCAGGGAAGTGGCCAGATTTCGAATGATGTCAAACCCTGGCTTGCGACACATCAAACTTCATGATTTTACAAAACAATACCGCTGGTGGTCAACCTGAGAGTATTCGGTCACATTGGCCACACCTGGTGACGTTGCGGATTCCGGGTTCCCCCAGGGAAGTAGCCAGATTTCGAATGATGTCAAACCCTGGCTTGCGACACATCAAACTTCATGATTTTACAAAACAATACCGCTAGTGGTCAACCTGAGAGTATTCGGTCACATTGGCCACATCTGGTGACGTTGCGGATTCCGGGTTCCCCCGGGGAAGTAGCCAGATTTCGAATGATGTCAAACCCTGGCTTGCGACACATCAAACTTCATGATTTTACAAAACAATACCGCTGGTGGTCAACCTGAGAGTATTCGGTCACATTGGCCACACCTGGTGACGTTGCGGATTCTGGGTTCCCCCGGGGAATTGGCGAGATATAGAACGATTCCAAACTATGGATTGCGACACATCAAACTTCATGATATTACAAAACAATACCTAAACTAAAAATAACTCAAAATTAATAACTCAAAATTAATTTGGCGTACGGAACCATCGACCTGGCGGAATAGAACTCAAATTGGGTATTATTTTTTATCCGTGTACATGTTTGCATAGAAGAAGACAAAAGGTGACAGGATTGAGTGCTTGCGCATGGGACAAATCAAGGTTAAGTGCTGAAGTGTGCAGTTCGAAATGCCATTAGAGCTTACGGAATTTCAACGGGGCCGTATAGTCGGTGCTCGAGAAGCCGGTGCTTCGATCGCTGAAACATGCAAACTGGTTGGTGTTGCCAGGGCCACAGTTTGCCGGATAATGTCGGAATATAAAAAAAACATGGAAAAACATCGCCTGATAAAAGTAGCTGTGGACGGAAGCAGAAGATGGATGACCGGCAGCAACGTTCGTTGAAGCGCAAAGTCAAAGCAGACAGACGCATTAGTGCTGTTAAAGCAACTGCTGCTTTGAACAATGCGCTTCAAGAACCAGTTTCTACATCAACTGTCCGAAGGTAGCTGCACGACATGAATCTTTACGCTCGTGCGGCCATTTCTAAACCGATAATAAAACCGCAAAACGCGGTAAACAGGAAGCGCTGGTGCAAGGATCATAAGGAATGGACGCCAGATCAATGGAACCAAGTTGTGTGGTCGGACGAATTATCTTTTACCTTGTTTCCAACTACAGGTCGAGTGTACGTATGGCGTACTCCTGGAGAAGCCTACAACCCTGGCTGCCTTCTGCCAACTGTTGAACATGGCGGGGGGACAGTTATGGTATGGGGTGCAATATCGTGGCATTCTCTTGGGCCTTTAGTTGCTATGAAGGGAAAAATAAAGGCCAAAGATTATCAAGAAATATTTTATGACCAGGTATTTTTTAGAAAACCTTCACAATATACTTAAAATAACACAATTGCCCAACAGGTGCTGCCAATGATGAAGACCATCTTTCCTGATGGCAGAGAAATCTTCCAAGATGACAACGCTCCAATCCACACTGCTCAAATCATAAAGGCGTGGTACGAAGAGCATGACACAGACTTTCATCACCTTGATTGGCCAGCACAGTCACCAGACCTCAACATTATCGAGTCACTTTGGTCTACATTAGAAGCACGCGTGAGAAGTGTATTTCCACCACCATCGTCTCTAAAAGCGTTAGAGAAGGTTTTGATCGATGAGTGGTATAACATACCTACCGAAACAATCTGAAAATTGTACGATTCCATCCCTAGGCGTATCCTAGCCGTTTTGAATGCGAATGGTGGACCCACGCCTTATTAAACGCGATTTTCCTTTGAAACGATCTATCTAATCAAAATAACTGAATTATTGTTAGCATATCCGAACTTTTATATATTTTCGAAACTATGTTTGAATAATTTGCCATAGAATCCTGATGCCCACAATAGAAACCTCAGATTCGCCACCGGTTTGTAAAATCATGAAGTTTGATGTGTTGCTAGCCAGGTTGGACATCGTTCTAAATCCAGGCACTTCCCTAGGGGAAACCGGATCCCGGAGCGTTACCAGGTCTGACCAATGTGACCGAATACTCTCAGGTTGAGCACCAGTAATCTTGATTTGTAAAATCATGAAGTTTGATGTGTCGCAATCCATAGTTTGGAATCGTTCTATATCTCGCCAATTCCCCGGGGGAACCCGGAATCCGCAACGTCACCAGGTGGGGCCAATGTGACCGAATACTCTCAGGTTGACCACCAGCGGTATTGTTTTGTAAAATCATGAAGTTTGATGTGTCGCAAGCCAGGGTTTGACATCATTCGAAATCTGGCCACTTCCCTGGGGGGACCCGGAATCCGGAACGTCACCAGGTGTGGCCAATGTGAAAGAATACTCTCAGTTTGACTACCAGTGGTATTGGTTTGTAAAGTCATGAAGTTTTATATGTCGCAAGCCAGGTTTGATACAGTTCTAACTCTGGACATTACACTGGTAGGGTACTTCCTTCACGATTCTCGATAATAAATCCGGAACTACGGAACATAACGAAACGTCCGCTACTTTTCCAAAAACTAGGATGAATTTGTAATCGTATGGAAAAAGTTGCATCTAATTTGGTGAAGGGTACGCAGAGTTACAGATAAATTAAAAAGGAGTTTTTCAACATAACAAGTGTCAGGCAATTTGGTAAAAAACTACATTTTACGGAAATGGCCATATCTCGGTTGTTTATGGGCCGATTCACGATCTTTAACCACTGACAGATTTGTTATAAACTTGTTATGAGTTTCTGAGAAAAATATAATATTTCCGATTTTCAAGTAACATAAAAAATAACAAGCTGTAGAAAATTAGCGCATTTGACATAACCTCAAAGTATCCGTGCTATCTCCGGTGCCCGGAAGTCAAATCAAATTTTGAATAATCATGCTGAAACTAGAATAAATTCCCCGTCGAACGCTTCTAGTTTCATCAAAAACGGTTTATTAGTCACCGAACTGTATCACTTTGAATCTGGACAAAATTTTGCTAGTCTTCTCCTTTTTGATCATCCCCTGTAAGTATATAATGCCTCAAAATAATTTCCTCTATCCATTGCATTAACAGAAATGTAACAAAGTTAAATAAATTTGTAGTCGTTGAACGTCCCTTAACAAACCCATGTTGTTTGCTAGAGGTTAATTTTAAACTTGAGAGAAAATATTTTGATTGATTATAGACTCGAAAAATTTAGGAATGCATGATAAAATGACAATCCCTAGATAATTTTTTATACCTGCTGTTTTGCTACTTTTGAATATCGGAATTAAATACTATTCTTTCCAAATTGATGGAAGAATACTGGATTCTACACTCAGGCAAGTAAACTTAAAAATTTCATAAGGTTCAACTTATGAACGATGCTTTGGAATTTCATAAGGCTGATTAATGAAAGGATTTTGTTCTACACGACGTTGTTCTTGTACGCCTTTAAGCTTTTCTGATTACAAGTGTTGATACATACTAGTGGGCAAGTCGCTGGACCCATAACCTCGACGTTCAAGGTTCGAATCCAGGTTGGTTCATATATATATATTTTTCAACATCATTATATTTCATAAGATGAATTTATGAAATTCAGACTGATATCTTATAGCAAATAATTATAATGCAATCTTATGAATATCGAAAGTTTATTTCGCTGAGTGTAGAGGAAGGTTAAACAGCCAAAACAAAGGTTTCGCTAGCTCCGTTGATACTGACGGCAAACCACCTGGTCCTGCCCCCTTTGATACATCCAAAGTATTTAGAGAAAGTAAGATTTCGTTGATATCCCTCTTATCAACTGAAATATTACTCAGTGGCTCAGGAAGATGTGTAAAATACTAATAATCCCTGTCATTTTCGTCATGAGATGTGTAAACATCTTGAAAAAAATCTGCAAATGAATTACTGATCTTATTAGTAGTTTCTTCGATTTATCCTTAGCGAAAAAGATTTTGGATCGGACTTTATGTTATTTCCTACTTGAATGTTGTACTCGTCATATGCATTTTTTTATTTCAAAATTTAACTGCTCAAATATAGCCTAATATAAATAAATTGGGAGGTTTACATCATTTTTGTCTTTTTTGTAAGCTTTATGCGCGTTTTGCTTTCTATTTTTTAGATTCGTTATGGTTCTATTGTACCATACTGGAGCTTTAGACCTATTTGATCAGGGTGTCTACTCATCTGTAAGTACAAAATTCCCTGATTTTTCCAGGTTTTTTCCAGGTGCTTAACATAAATTTCCAGGTAAAAAAAAGCAAACGAATCATATATAAATTTTTGGAGGTAAACAAATAATTCAAACAATCAAATTTCTCAAAAAAGTTTAACAAATGATTTTATTGATCAACAGCCAGATGAAAACGGGCTTGTCATCATTTCTTTTTCAATATTTTAATTTCTTCTTCGAGTTTGGCCGCTTCTCGTTGAGCATCTTCCAAATTTTTTGGTTTTTTGGCCTGCAAGACTCTTGTTTCTGATTCTCGTTGTCGTTTTACTGATAATTCAGCTTGCCCATCCGCATCCTCTTTCCGCCAACGCTTGATGTCTTCGACGTACAGCGAGTGAGCATTCTTAGTTCTCAAAATCAGCGATTTTGGAATCGACACATTTTCTATGCCACCTTTTGCGGCAATCGCGTCATACACTGTCCTGCGAGCAACCACCGATTTATCCCGCATATTATCGAATAGGCATTCAGCGTTAATAGAAAAGCCTCTTTCGACAACCGAGTTACCATGCGATAAACAACACAAAATTTTAATAATTGTAAAAAGTTCCTTGTTTTCGCCATTTAGCAGGTCACGCCAAAACACATCAACGCGCGTTTTCTTCCGATTGAAGTTCTCAAACGAGCCACTTTTGAAGTAATAGATCGCTATTGTCCGTTTGCCGAATCCGCCAAAACCCCGTCCGCGGTTAGTAAGTATAGACAACAGTTTTTCCATGCGTTTCTTTGCAAGATCTTTTTGTGAGTTGATCAGACCTGGATCGCTTGACGAGCATGCTTTGGTAAGTGAATATGTTAGAGGGGATCTGACCAACAGCTTGCAAACGATGGTCTTCAAAAAGGTTCGGCATTCATCACGGAATTGTAAGATATCCTTTTCCTTAGCGTTACGAAGTTTCTCGAGCTCCTTTTTAACGTCGAAACCAACGACGACACTCTTGGCGGTCAAATGATTTTTAGTGTCGTTAACGGCCTCCAAAGTCAAGGAAAAAAGCTTTTGCAAGCTCTAGGGCTTCATGAACCGCTCGCCAGATTCAGCACAGTACGAGAGAAACCAGAAAATATAAAGTGAACCATGGGTTAATCGGTCTGGTAATCTCTTAGAAATGATTCGAGCTCGCCAGCTACTGATTTGCAGAACGCCAGCTTTGGTAGTAACAACGGGTCGGACAGCGCATTCGTTACGTCACGAAAGGATTTACATGTGGGAACAGCTTTATCGTGTCGTAGGCCATCAACGAACTTGTTGATTGAAACGACTACTTCCATTCTTCGTTGTGCAACCACTGCGTTTTCAAGCCAGCGATGACCGCAAAATTTCAAAGGAAAAACCGAGCTACACGAGTACTCAGTATATAAAGCTCTGCGGGCTGGCACATCTTTGAACAAGTTGAAGATGCCACGCAAAAAAGTCTCGTTTTCCAATCGGCAGCACGTGCGCCATCTTTAAAGGCACCGTGGACGTGGCCACAACTCCCAAGTTCCAATAGTTTCGCTGCATATTCCTTCATATCCAAATTAAACTCTTTTAGAAAAGCCCAGTTTACAGTAGGTCCATCCATTGAAACTTGGAGCACTTTATCCAGTGACAAGCCGCTTAAACCCTTTTTAAATGACGCAAGAAGATCTGTCGCCCGTGAGCGACCAAGAAACTCAGATGTTAAATATCTGGTTACGGTCAAGTTGGAAGTTTCGTCCCAGTAGCGCGCATTTATGTCCATTTGTTTTTTTTTGTTTAGTGACTTATCGAATCCAATAACTAAAAAGCTGGCTTTTGTCAAGTACTCCATCAGTTCTGCTTTGTAGAATGGTGCAATGCCAAACTGCCAAATGATGATGTATCCAATTTTGTCCTTTTTCAACTGCATCTTCTTTGCAATGTCGCTGTCCAGAAATATGCGGCTCATGATAGTTACGTCCTTTTCAGAAGAACGAAATGGTTTATGAGTCATGACCGTATGCATGCACCACATGATTTCTGCTTCTGTGACTTCATTCTTCAGCGCAAAGGAATTCATCGTAGACTGAACAAGTGGCGATGCCGTGTTAGGAGATACTTGTTTCGGTAATTCCGTGTTTTGGGTTTCACTCTGAGGTTCATGCTCTGATTTAGGTTTCTTACGGGTAGCATAGAGTAAGATAGATCCACCAGTGGAAGCAGCCTTTTCAAAATGCTTTTTACCTTTCATGTGACTTCTCAAAGCTTGTCGGCCCATATTACTGAGAGAAAACACATTCCTGCATAACGAGCAATATGCATAAGTGGGCTTTTTCTCAACACGCCTAACCCATGTTTTGAAATCAGTATCATTGAGCCATGCATCTTGAAAATGAGTCGACATATTCCAAAATGAAAGATAAAAAAAAATAATATTTTTTTCTTGTAGACTTAACGCATTTAACAGTTTTCTGCATAAACGAATACAATTAATAAAAAATGATTGAAATAATTAAAAAAAATAAATTTGAAATCACAACGGCATACAGCTAGCTTCAGTTCAATGGAGTTATAGCCAAGTAACCTCAATTAGCTGAATTAATAAAATTACCACGAACAAAGAGTCAAAATATTGCTGAGTTAATAAAATAATCACGAATAAAGAGTCAAAGTATTTAGGCGTTAAACTGTATTGACAGATTATTTTCGAAATGCTTTTACTAGATACCTATTGTAATTATCTAGTTTATCTTTATTTATTCAAAGTCCTTCTCATGTTTTGCTATTGATGAAACGTTGACTAACTGGAAAAAATTGACATTTACAGACTGATGTGAGAAACTAAAAAAATAATTTTCACAACCTTTCCGAAATCTATCGGTTTTATGACGCTTTCTCTTCATCTTTGGTTCTAGCTAAGTAATTGCTGTTCCACTCCTAATGTCTCATGATGATGAGAAATTACTTCCTCTATTCAACGTTATAATTACGTCACTCCGCGTTAGAAGAATCAAAAACTTAATTAGAATAAGAAAAAAAAAAATAAATAAAAATAAAAAAAATTGCGCACCGAATCTTGAGAATCTGTTCCCATATGTCAATAGTGAATAGCTTCGGTCAAAATTATTATAAAATGAAAAAAAATTGTTGTAATCTTGTTGCACTTCACGGTTACTATTTTGTTAAGTTTAAACACTAGTAATTTTCATTAATTTATGTTTTTCGTTTTTTGCAAATTTTATTTAAATTGTTACAACCAACTGAGTTATTTACGAGGTTTTTGACAAATGGTCTATAACTAAATTCCGAAAATCTGTGCAACATGATTGGTACTACTACAATTTAATAGCTTAGCTTAGCTTGCTTAGCTTGACTGACTGCACGTATCGATGGTTGGTACTCCGTGATTGATCAGAATCAGTGAAATTGCACAATGAATCAACTGAATGGGGCTGGGAGTAACCGACCATTCTCACTGTACACGTTTCAGTGAATCAATTTCTTTAATAATCAATAACGGCGCCGGCCACGTCCTTGCAATCAGTTGGGAATCAGTCTGCATCCCCACAAAGTCTATGTTAGTAGGGTAGGGCTCGATGGATCAGGATTCACCTTGATAAGTGATGTGATCATATATATATATATATATATATATATATATATATATATATATATATATATATATATATATATATATATATATATATATATATACCAAATTCAGCATGAGTACTCATAAGGATTGCAGGGGCACTCATGCCGAATTTGTTGTAGCGTAAACCACGACTGAGTAAACTTTACTCATATTTTGAATTTATCCACATTGTGTGAACCGAACTGAAACCTTACTTGTTCCAGGAACAAAAGACCGAATTCTCCGAGCAGACCGCTAACTCCAGGAATGGGTGCGAAATAGCTTTAAGCTGGAATTTATTTTGTTCATAGGTAATTCAGTGGTGAAATATAAATTTACAACTTACAAATTTCGGTTTTAGACGTGTTAAGGATGAGCTTCAGATTCCCTGTCTACAACTCCTGTCTACGTATCTGTGATGGTAGGTTTAAGGTTAGATTTAGAACTACTAGATTTTAAGGTAACTTACTGTGATAACTATTGTGATAACTACTGTGATAACTAGATTACTAAATTTTTAACTCTTCGGTAATTTTTCAATGGTAAACTGGAAGTAAATTGTAGGAAATTAATTGAATAAAATTAATTTTAGATGATTTACACTTGCATGCCTTTTTCTTCACTAGCGATACAATTCTAAAGTCAATCTTTCTTCCTCTTCACTCAGTCTTCACCGTTTGACATATCGGACTTCTCTAGAGCCAGCTTGTCACCATCACTCAGTTGGAGTGATCCCGATGTTCGGTTGCGGTTACACCGCGGGGCAGTGCTAGCAGCAACATCCTCCCCCCCGTAACACTGGCCACCAGTTCCAGTTTTACCACCATTCAAGACCTCTAAGATTGCTAGTTTAGCTACAGATCTACGCAGACGTCCCCTCGCAGTTTTCACAATGGCTTGTCGGATTCGACCGTCCTCTCCTGGTATGATTTCCAATACTCGTCCCCTGATCCAGCTGTTTCTGCTTCCTTCGTCCACAATTAGCACCAGGTCTCCTTCTGCTATCGCCTTCTCCTCACCAAACTACTTGGTTCTTTTCGTTAGAGTAGGTAACATCTCCTTAATCCATCGTTTCCAAAAGCAATCTAGCTGATGTTTTATCATGTCCAACGAATTCCTTATGGCTGCCGAGTTACTGGTAGGTTAGGGGTTAATGCCTCGTTCTCCGCAGCGTCCAAAGGAAGAGGTCAGGGGTCGACTATTGACGATACTTTCCGCTTCGATGACAAAGGTAAGTAGAGATTCGTCATCAAGCTTTCTGTCGCAGCGGTAGGCACCCATCATAGCCTGTTTTACTGAACGCACCATACGTTCCCACGCTCCACCCATATGGGGAGACGAGGGAGGAATGAAGAACCATTTAGTCGTGGTACTGGTCAGAGTTGCGGCTATGCCTTTCTGCATTTCTTGCATCAACTTCCGTTCAGTGCCTTGGAAGTTCGTTCCGTTATCCGTGTATATTTCCGCTGGTGCCCCGCGACGACACACAAACCGACGAATCGCCTTGATGCATGCATCTGTTGAGAGACTATATACTACCTCACAATGCACGGCCCGAATTGTAAGACACGTTATGAGAGCTATCCATCTTTTGACGTTGCCGCGCCCAACTTTGACTGCCAAAGGTCCGAAGTAATCCAGTCCGACATACGTGAAAGGCCGAACAAACGACGCTAGTCGGGCTGGAGGTAGTGAAACCATGCGTGGGATGTGAGGGACTGCTCTTCGTACTTTACAAACAACGCAACTCTTGGTAGCCTTCCGGACAACTACCCTGAGTCGCGCCACATAATAACGCTGTCGAATCTCATTAACCACTGTCTCCTGGTTGACGTGCTGGAACTTCCGATGGAACATATCCACGATGAGCTCCGTGATACGATGTTTTCTCGGAAGGATAACTGGAAATTTCGTGTCCATACAAACATGCTTAGCCGCCCCTATCCTTCCGTCTATTCGTAGAACCCCATCTTTATCAGCGAACGGTGTCAATCGATACAACGCACTACGCCTATCTACGCTCGTCTTCTCTGTTTCCAGACAGTCGCGGTTATGATACAGTACTGCCATTTCCGCCGGGTACTCCTGCCATTGGGATTGCATGATCAGGGTCTGTTCCGCTTGCCGTAGTTCTTCTTGAGTGAGGTAACCAACATTTATCGTAGCACCTTGCATCATCCGTTTTAGGTTTCCCACAAATCTATGGACGTAGGCTATACTACGCTGTAGTCTCTCCCACTTGGAAAACCGATTGTAATCGATCATGGGCTGTCGTATGGAAGCTTCGTAATGAACATTACATACGCGTAATTCCTCTTCAACTCTCTGTCGAGAAATATTCTGTATCGGCCACTGTTCAACCGGTTTCAGCAGATACTCTGGTCCTGTGAACCATATACCTCCAACATCTAGTGATGGACTACTTCCCCATTTCGTCGCTAAGTCCGCCGGGTTTAACTTCGTAGGTACCCACCTCCACTCGTTTGTTTCGGTTTCCGCCAGAATTTCACCAATCCTACAAGCGACGTACTGCTTATACTTTCGGGGATCCGCTTTAAGCCACGAAAGAACCGTAGACGAATCTGACCACATATACCGTTCCGTTACCGATACGGAATGAGATTCTACAACGAACCGCATCAGTCGGGTGCCGAGTACGGCCGCCTGTAGTTCTAGACGAGGTATAGACAGTGGCTTCAGTGGGGCAACTTTAGTTTTGGCTGCCACCAATGCACATCGCACCATCCCACTCGGGTCAACAATCCGGAAATAGGCTACCGCAGCGTATGCGGCCTCACTCGCGTCCACAAATACGTGTAACTGCAGTCGGTTGTAGTGTTGTCCCATTGCGTTAGCGAAATAGCACCGAGGTATTCTTAGGTCAGATACTTGCCGCACCAGCGAAGTCCATCTTCGCCAATGTTCCCAATGCTCCTCTTCCACTTCTTGATCCCATTCAATTCCAGCTCGCCAGACATCCTGCAACAATATTTTCCCGTGGACTAGAAGAAATCCCAATAAGCCTAACGGATCGAAGAAGCTCATCAAACACCGTAGAACTTGCCTTTTTGTTTGACGTAAGTCACTGTGGAGGATTTGGAGGATGTCATCTTTCATCTGCATGCAAAAACTAAGCACGTCTTCTTTCGTAAGCCAGAGCATACCTAGCACTCGCTCGAACTTCTGACTCTTTTCCAAGAATAGATGTTTCGGGTTAGATTCCAACTGTTCTCCTAAGTTCTAGATTATGTGGTAGCTGTTAGATTGCCAGTTCCTTAGAGAGAAACCTCTACTATGCTGTATCGCCTTGACCATACTGGCGATCTCTGTCGCTTCTTCTTCCGACTGAAAACTTGCTAAATAGTCGTCGACGTAGGTGTTCTCGATTATTTCATTCGCAGCTTTGGGGAACTCTTCGGTGAATTCCGCGGCGTTCCGGTTCTTGACGTACTGTGCCAACGCTGGGGAACAAGTGGAGCCAAATGTTGCTACATCCATAACATAGATCTCAGCAGGCTTCGACGGATCTTCCCGCCACAAAAAACGTTGAGACTGGCGGTCGTCTTCTCGGATCCTTATCTGGTGGAACATCTCCCTAATGTCTGCTGATACTGCCACCGTATATTGACGAAACCTAGATAAAACTCCTGTTAGTGACGCCAACTGATCCGGACCCTTAAGCAGCATTGAGTTAAGAGACATTCCATTGACCATTGCTGCTGCATCCCAGATTAGACGCACCTTCTCTGGCTTCTTCGGATTAATCACTACTCCGAGTGGTAGGTACCAAACGCGCTTGAGATTGGCTGATTTAATTTCATCACTACTGATCCGATGGGCATAGCCTTTCTGTTGGTATTCTTGTATCTGGCGATTCAAATTCTCCTTTAAAGCCGGATTCTTGCTCATTCGCCGCTCCAGACACTCCATCCTTCGCAGGGCCATACCATAACTATCTGGAAGTTCGAATTCGTCATACTTCCACAGCAATCCAGTCTCGTATCTGTCGCCTACACGCAACGTTGTATCTTGCAATATTCGCTGAGCTCTTTTGTCTTCGGTAGAGATTAATTCGTCTGTTGGTTTAGTTCCGATGTCATCCAGAGTGAAATAATCTTTCACCAGCTCGTAAAGATCGCGGTTGCTCGTGCACTCACAGGCATGGACGTTAAGTGAGTGCCTCGACGAACTGCCGCTTCCTCCATACACACACCATCCCAAGCGGGTTTTAACGGCGACCGGTTCATTAACAAGCCCTTCTTTGACTTTCAACGGAACGGTAAGATGCAAATTGTTAACGCCTATCAGCAAACGTGGTACGACGTCTTCATAACCGTCAATCGGCAATCCTCTCAGATGCTTAAAGGCGTTTTCGAGATCATTGATACGTAGAGTCTGTCCTGGTAGTGCAAGCCTTTTTACCGTACGTACATCGTGTAGAGTCAATGCATTTTTTCCCTCTGTACTTGACACCATCAACTGCAACTGTTTGGAATTCGCTTCCACCCGGGAGACGTTCCCTGTCCACGTTAGACAGAGTGGAGCAATTCTGCCTCTAACTCCGAGATCCTCGGCGAGTTGTTCTTCGATGAGGGTAAGTTGCGACCCATCGTCTAGAAAAGCATATGTCTTCACTGTCTTCAGAGGTCCGTGAAGCGTTACAGGCAAGATGCGGAAAAGTACCGATTTGCCCACCGTACGATGCGTATGATTTTCAGCCGTTTCTACGTTGAAACCTAGTGCACGCGATGTTTGGTTACTGCGATGGGAATGTAGTAGATGGTGATGTCGGTATGTACATCCATCAATTCCACACTGGATAGCGCTGCGACAACTCCTTCGACCATGTGCATTGAGGCAACAGCGACAGAGCTCATGGCTTTGTACAGTTTTCCAACGATCATCGATGGAAAGTTCCTTGAATGTGTCACAATCTCGAACATTGTGTCCATGGCTTTCGCAAACACAACATTTTTTGCCTTCCGCTCTCGGGTACTCCGGTCCGCTTACGTGTGCATTGATTGATCCTCTAGTCTTCATCCTTGACCTATCAGTAGTGCCTGGCTTTCCGCATCCACCCGTGTATAGTGTCACTTTGCTAGCAGAGATCACTATTTCACTCATAAAATCACCGAATGTTTTCAAATTCACTTGAAGGTGACGTTTCATATAGTTCGCCCATTCCATCTTCACGTGCGCTGGAAGTTTCTCCACCAATTCCATCAGTAAGTACGGGTTCGAAAGGTGCGGCTGCTGGCCCGCTGCTTCCAGATGATCGCACAAACTCTGCACCGCCATTCCGAATTCGATGAGTGTCTCAAGCTTTCCAGACTTGAGGGCGGGTGTGGACCGCACCTTCTCCAGCAGCACGTTGATCAGCAATTCCGGTCGACCGTAGAGAAGTCGCAGAGTACTAATCACTTGTGACACTGATTCCGGAAGAAGAAGGCGGCTCCTAACAGATTCATATGCCACTCCTTTTAAGCACCGTTGCAATCTCGCAAGATTCTCGACGTTTGAGTAACCACACGCACCGGTTGTGTTCTCGAAAGCACTGATAAAAATCGGCCAATCCGCGGGGTCACCGGCAAAGGGGGGTAAATCGCGTGGCATTACTTGTCGCGCGGCCAGCTGCGAGGGTGAAAGGGATTGACCAGGCACGTTTAGTGCCACCGTATTGTGATGTGTATTTGACTGCGTATTATTGACATGTGATCCTGTAGTTGCTCGGGGAGCAAAGAAAGTTTCGTTCCTTCCCGGGATTGAAGAGAAAGGAACGTTATGTACAACATGGCCTTGCATTACAGGATCAGTTGATAATTTTGGTAGTGAACTCTCAAAGTTAGGAGACACACTAATTGAACCTAATCTAGCTAGCAAATCTTCAAATGAATCGTTACCCGGCTGGGCAGGAAGCTTCCTGTTCGTCTTATTACTGACTAGTGGCTTACATGGTGGCAGTACGGGGGGCTCAGAGGGGATAATTTTACCTACGGTCTTTCTCACACAACCATCGACGATAGTTTTCGGAATAGTTTTGGGAATAGCGCCAGTAATCTTACGCTGACTCTCTTCGATACGGGGCCGCTTGGTTGGCAGAGCCACCCACGCTAACTGCATCGGTGGATTTTGTTGAACTGCTGATTGACCCGCAGGGATCTGTTGGTTACCGATTTCAGCATCCGTTTGGATATCGGGCAATACGACCTTGCTTCCAGTTTCACCATCTATTTTAGGCTGCCCCATTGATGTTGACGGTTCTATGGCGGCCACGCCACCGGTGGCACCTTCCACCTCTTGGTTTTTGGCTGCATTTTCGATCCAAGCACTCACTCGCCGCATGCTGGCCCGCTGACTCACCTGGCTGCGTTTGCTCGCATTTGAGTTCATCCTTTCCGCTAGTTGCTCCTCTAGAAGCCTGTATTTTTCTTGCATAGCCTTACGTTCTGCTTCTAACGCCCGTTTCTCAGCCTCCCATTCACGCTGCTGGATTGCGCGTTCTTCTTCAAGTTGCTTCAGCTGAAGGGTGATACGGGCAGAGCTACCACCGGATGTTGGTATGCTCAAGGGTAAACAATTACGGCAGGTCCATGGTCGTTCCGCTATAGACTTTGTCACTCCTGCACAGTTCATGTGCCACCAGCTGTCGCACTGGTCGCACTGGACGAAGTCGTCATACGATTCGGGGCGCGAGCAGCCAGCGCAGCCTCCCTCTCGTGTAGCATTTAGCGAAGTTGGGGACCTGTCCTTCATTGTGTCGCTCATCGCGAAATTTCTTAAAGATTTTGTTCCAGGAACAAAAGACCGAATTCTCCGAGCAGACCGCTAACTCCAGGAATGGGTGCGAAATAGCTTTAAGCTGGAATTTATTTTGTTCATAGGTAATTCAGTGGTGAAATATAAATTTACAACTTACAAATTTCGGTTTTAGACGTGTTAAGGATGAGCTTCAGATTCCCTGTCTACAACTCCTGTCTACGTATCTGTGATGGTAGGTTTAAGGTTAGATTTAGAACTACTAGATTTTAAGGTAACTTACTGTGATAACTATTGTGATAACTACTGTGATAACTAGATTACTAAATTTTTAACTCTTCGGTAATTTTTCAAAGGTAAACTGGAAGTAAATTGTAGGAAATTAATTGAATAAAATTAATTTTAGATGATTTACACTTGCATGCCTTTTTCTTCACTAGCGATACAATTCTAAAGTCAATCTTTCTTCCTCTTCACTCAGTCTTCACCGTTTGACATATCGGACTTCTCTAGAGCCGGCTTGTCACCATCACTCAGTTGGAGTGATCCCGATGTTCGGTTGCGGTTACACCGCGGGGCAGTGCTAGCAGCAACATTACTAAAGAAACGTTTAATACAATGAAGCACGACTGCTCAAATTGCCATGTTTAGATTAATAGTTACAGGAAACCTACTCCTAAACTATATGGTTATGCAGTGGAAAGGAGAACAAAGTTGGATAAAAGCTGTTCCTACTTTTGTAATACCTGCTTTTGCAGACTTTATCGCTTTATCAAGAAAGAAAACGAGCCAGCAACTCCAAGTGCAGTTAATCTAGAATGTAAAACTCAAGAACTCACCGTTTCCGAACCGTGTTTAATATTCAAAGAGCAATATCCTACTTTTTAAATTGGATTTTCAATGTTTTCCAGTAGCCGCGTGTATTCTGGCTGGTTCAAGTGTAACGCATACTGTCTGCGTATGCATTTATCATCAGAATGTTAAATTAATGTTTAAAACCCTTAAGGTTAAGAAACTTATTCCTTACCATTTTAAAACGAATCATGAAATCCTACAGAGAAATGTTGGTTGAAAACCTGTGATCATTGCCCGGGTACGCAAACACTGGAGAATGACCTGATGGATTTTCTTCAAAATATCGATTTCTTAGAATTTAAATAATGGGAGCAATCAGATCGTTGTCAACTAAATTCAATGCGAATGGATGCAGAAGAGTTTGTGGAAACATTTTTAGAAAAATTAAGCGAATTATCTCCGCATAATTTTATTGCAGAGCAACAAGTTAACTACTTAAAACAACTTAAAACTAATTTGGAAGCAACTGACTGCATTATAATTGCTGACTTCTCTGAAAATTACTCTTTTGTTATTCTGGACGCTATACAAGGTTTTCATTGGGCAAACGCTCAATGCTCAATCCATCCTTTTGCCATATATTATAAGGATGAAGCACAAAATTTAAAGTTTACAAGCTTCATAGCAATCGCAGAATTTACTAAACATAACCATGTTGCCGTTCGGCTGTTTGTAACAAATTGTGTGAATTTCATTAAAAAAGGCTACCTCACCTGAAAAATATCCATTTTTTTTCTAATGAAGGCAGTCAATACAGAAATTAGATGACTGCTTTCAATTTGTGCCACATGTATAAGGACTTCGGTCTTAATGCAGAGTGGAACTTTTTTGCCGCTTGCCATGGAAAAGGGCCTTGTGACGCTTCTAAAGTGAAACGCTTCAAAAGCAAGTTTACAAGGCCATCATATTACAACTGCATACGAACTTTACTCTTGGGTTGTTTCTAAAGTAGATTCCAAAATGTATTATTTATTTTTCTCGGAAAAAGATTACAATGCAATGGAAAAGAAAATAAAGAACCGTTGTACTCCTGTAAAACAAATCTCTGGGACACAATCGTTTCATTACTTTAAGCCACAAAATGAAAATTACATTATCGTGAAACGGTTTTTGTTTTCAGATGAAGAAAAGTGCGTTAAATTGTTAGAATTTCGCTTTTTTTTTTTTTTTTTATGAATTATGAAATATAAAAATGATTAAATAATCAAATTAAATGCTGAGTTTTAATTGAAAGTAATCTGAGAAAACCCTTGCTTGTAGTCTAAAGCTTAAAGATTTGCGCTCCAACTCCTCAATATAGCGGAGCCTGGTCCAATCCCGACCTCCCAAGATTTTTTTAGACAGCGCTGGATGCCAAATTTTTAATAATACCAATGGAAAGCTTTCATTACACAAAGAATTTCAACGTAGAATGCATTGGTCGGAGAAATTGTGTTTTTTGGACTTCAAAATTGACTAAATTTGAGAAAAAATGTTCTACACCCTAAAAAAAATTGTATTCTAGTTTGGGTTCGGTTCACTCCAAATGACCCTAATGTGGAATAATTCAAAATATGAGTTAAGTTTACTCAGTCGTGGTTTACGCTACAACTCAAATTCGGCATGAGTGCCTCTGCCATCTTTATGAGCACTCATGCTGAATTTGGACGCTAACGGACCATTGTGGCTCCAGTTATAGCGTAAACCATGGCTGAGTAAACATTTATAGTTCTTACATTTAATGGGGTCAGAATTGGACCAGCCTCCCCTACTTTTGATGGATACAATACTTCACAAATAAAACTAGATTTGTAAACATGGTTATCATGAATTTATTAGGAATAAGTTTGATAACTTGGATGGAAAATGATGCTCATTCCATGTGTGTATAGGCAAAAAACTTTGAATTTTCAAAAAATTTAACTCAAAAACGGCTTGATGAACATTTGAGATTTTTTGATATGTTATGTAAAAATGTTTGAATTTTAATTAAAAAATATAAAAATAAATAGTCGTTGTGGTCCAACATTTTGAAAATCATAAAAAACAAATATATTGACCATTTTAGCAAATTTGAGTACATTTATTATTTTAACAAATATTTTTAATAAAAACAAGAAGTAATAATCTTTCTATTTATAAAAAAATATTTAAAATCGATCCAGCGGTTCAGAAGTTATGATTTTTCAGAAATAAAAAATTTCGGAAAATGTCGATTTTTCTGGTAACCCTATATCGAACATGGTCACCCAAATAAAAAAATACGGGTCTTATTATTTTCGATGAAGAACATACCAAGCGATTTTGAGCAAAATCGGACAACTTTTTTTTTCAACTCTATTCTTTTCCCGTGGAATCGCTGTATATATATATATATATATATATATATATATATATATATATATATATATATATATATATATATATATATTTATTTTATAGACATATACATATATACATATACATATATACATACATATATATATACACATATATATATATATATATATATATATATATATATATATATATATATATATATATATATATATATATATATATATATATATATATATATATATATATATATATATATATATATATATATATATATATTTATTATGCATTTTAAAATTAAATGAACATTCACACATACATACACATGTATACATACACAAACATACACATACACTCAGTAGCAAATAAAATAATAAAGCCGAGCAAAAGCCTGCCCCCAAAAACCACGTTGTTCAACCCCCTGTCCCCCCGTCAACCATCAATACTTCCAAATGAAAATCTGACAACTCAATAACTAATGTATAGACCCTATGCGACCAAAACCTCATGCCGACAAAACCTACAGACCCGAAGCTATCACAACATATGCGAACAAAGCCATCCCTGGACACAGCAACCCCAAAAATCCGCACCCCTGTGAAGGACCCAGGCAGCACACTAAAAACCCCTCCACAGCCTACAAAAATACAGAAAACAATGTGGACAAAACCCGAACTACCTCCACAAAGTGGTCCGGTCCACAGCTGGCGTCAAAGTTGACACACCAACACGAGCACCTCCCCCCCTACCCGATACTGACCCCGCCGAAACATCGGTGCAAAAAAAAAACCGAGGTGAATTCATCTTATTAATACACATGATTTGTTACGCGTGAAATATCCCAAACAACTAGTGTAACCCACGAAGAACTTTGAAAATATGGCATTCAGTATGAATTGGTTTGTGAAAACTGCGTATACAGTGTTATACAGTATTATTAATAAAACTCACCTCGGCTTCCTCCCCGCACCGACACCTCAGCAAGGCTAGCATCGGGTGAAAAAGGGAAAAGCCCACGTTGGTACGTCAACCCCGACGCAACTGCAGTCCAAACCACCCTATGGAAACAGTTCAAATCCCGCCCACACAATTCTCTGCACCCCTACAAGCCCCGAAGAAACCTCCAATACGCCACCCAAACCCCTCACAGAAACACGGACCCCTGAAATCTTCACGTCCAAAAATGACTCCCCTCACACATGCCACGACAACCCCAAATCCATAAACCCTATCAACATGAAACCCTGATCACACCAGGTCCACACATTTTGCACAATGCTGTCAAACCCTCATCCAAAAACACTGACAATTGACAAAGTTACAGGAGGCTGAACATGGAGTCTTCCGCCAACAAAACCCCGCTCGGCCTCTCCCATGCCACTGAGTGTACATACACATACATATACATACATATCGAAACAAAAAATATTGGAATGGGACACAAAAGGAGAAAATGGAAAGAGCTCACCCGGGTTTCCAGAACATTCCATTGCTGTGGTTGTAACATCGAGCAACCAGAGCAGGTCCGCGTACCCTCCAGATAACATTCTGTTCTTAAGGAGATGGTCGACCATGAACGCTCCACGACCATTAACCAAACATCTCCGAGTGACGCGGGTGAACTGGAGCTCCTCCTGTCGCCGCAAGGCTGTATGTCCGGGGTTCCGTCTGCACCGGGGTCACTTTGTTTTTACACCAGTCGAAAGCCTCGTGTTGGACCGCAATCAACTCTTTAGTGACCGAATCATTATCAACACTACACAATAATTTCCACTAAATATCTAATTTTCTCGAAAATTTGCAGATAAAACAAGCAGCGAAGCACAAACACGTCAGTCCCGGAGCGCGACCTACTTCGATCCTCGATTGGTACTACTACAATTTAATAACTCTTAAATTCGATGATTTTTAAAGAAATGTTTTTTTTTTGTTGGCCATTGATGCTATAGAGGGTATAAAAGACGATGATCCATGATCGACAAAAAGGTCTTTTATAGAATTGTTATATTTATGCTAAAGTTGTTATAAAACTGTTCTAAGTCAGTGAAACAGTGGCTCAATGTCACCCCATCTGGACCCAATTTCATCCAGCACTATGCTGCCGTCGTAAGCATATCTGTCCCATCTTGAAAAACGGCAAGCTGAGATAAATGCGATTGAAGATTCAGGAGGACCTTTGGCTGCTATGATAAGTTTTATATAATTTGTCCGACTGGGACAGTTATGCGTACAAATTCACTGATGGGACAAATTGACCTGATATTGTTTTTACCATATTTAGGAACAAACTATATGTTTTTAAATCTTTATATGAAAATAGAGATAAATTTATAAAGTTTCGTGCAAAAAAGTAAAAATCGATGATTATCAACATGAGACACATATGCTTTCGACGGCAGTATGGTAGTTACATAACTGCTACAAATGAAATGAAATGAATTCCTGATTTGCCCGAATAAATTATAACCACAAATGCCAAATTAGAAATTGTCTTACTAAAACTACTGGTTTATTTGAAATTTTTCTTATTATTTGTGAAATTACTTGGTGTTATGTCCAGTAAATATTTGTAAAACATTGTTTATTTGTTGATTCAGAACCTTGAAACAACAGAAAATAAACTGTTGTACAAAATGATAGATGAATTAACTTTTAATCTGTACTACAAAAATCAAAATTTTCTTAGATGATTATGAGTGGCAGTCTGAGTGACCGTCTGATATATTGCAAAGGCAAAAGATCGAAAGACGAAAAAGTGTTTTGATACTAAAACTAAAATTATGTAAACTTAGTTCAGTTCTCAGTGATACAAACAAAAAATAGCTTTTTATATATGAGGAACTTTTTCCATACAACATGTGAAAACCATAGCAAATAAATCCACCAATAGAAGGTTCAACGCATCCTCGCAATTATGTGTACGATTATCTGGGGAAGACGAAAGTCAGTCAAAAGCGCCTCAATTTATTAATTAAACATGGTTTCGAGGAAATAAAAGTATCATTCATTGATCAGATAATGATTGACCTGATGCATCAACGTTTAATTAATTCATTGACGCACTATTCACTGACTGTCTACTTGACCTACTTCACCCCAAATGATCACCTTCTTCCAGATGATGTTACCCCCCAAATTCTAATTTAAATGATAAATATGTGACGAAAACTCGAAGTAGTGACGAGAGTCCCTTATGAATTTTCACTTTATCGGGGTTCGGGAGTGCTACGGATGATTTCACGGCTGTCAAGAAATGTGTCGACTTGTCTGGCGGTCGAGAGTGACGTTAATGGGTGCACGGCTCCTTTGGATACCCTTCTTGCCATTCTTATACAATTATTCAGATTCAGCGAAAAAATGCAGGTATTTAACCAAATATTCGATACCGCCATTTGACAAATGTCGCTGTCTAGTGGTGGGAGTGTTAAGATTCGAATTGCACGCTCAAAAAAAACTTTTCAAAGATTTTTTCGTGAAATTTGAAAATTCCCTGATTGTGATAGAAAATCCCTGATAATTCCAGGATTTTTCCAGGTGAGGAGAAATTCCCTGATAAATCCATGTTTTCCAGGTTTTTCACACCCTGTTGATTGTTTATGCTGCTTCTCTACGGCCACGAAACATGGACATTGCTAGTGGAGGACCAACGCGCCCTTGGAGTCTTTGAACGGAAGGTGCTGCGTACGATCTACGGTGTGGAGTGCAGATGGAATAAGAAACGTGGAGGAGGTGAATGAACCACGAATTGCATCAGTTACCGAATTGCACCATGAATTGCTCTTATCGTACACATCGTAAAAATCGGTCGACTACGATTGGCTGGGCATGTCGTAAGAATGTCGGACGACAGCCCTGTGAAAATGCTTACAGCTTGCTCTAGGTTCCAATTGCGAATTACAGTTTGCCATTCGATAGAGTTTAACTTATTTTTGGTAACTCCGTAGCCCGCTTGTCTTAAATCAAAAATGGATTGGGCAAATCACCATCAAACCTTGTGGTGTTGTCAGGTACAAATATGAAGCAGGTGACTCCGTCACACAGAAATCATCGGCCATACTTGTAAATAATAAATCTAAATAACAGTTTTTACGATTATCTTGATAACTCGAATTAATCCACCGATGGTGAGACTGAACATTTCACCAGATACAGTGACGGCTAAAAGTCCCTTTAATAAAGCTTTAAAAAAAACTTCACCAAATATTTCATACATTCAGTCTATGAAATGAACTATTAGACAATCCTAACCATTGATGTTGATTATCAATATCAATTCAAGATGCTGTATAAAAGCATGTGTCTTGAAAATTTTGCAATTATAGTGAATGGAGAATTTATGCAATTTTTGAATATAATCGTTGCAGTTCAAAACCGGAAGCTTACAACTAATGGCAATGGATCCTGGTCTAGTTCTATAGAGTCGCATTGTGTGGCATCTAGTCCGCTTTATGGCGCATCTGATGTGCTATACAACCCACCAGATGCGACACAATTATGAATGGGCGATGTCGATGCGGTTTTACAGAATCGATATTTTTACCTCGATGAATCGATTTTTTTCATCTGATCTTTATTGTGCGATGTTTGACAACATCGATTTTTTTAGAGATGCAATCGATGTTTTATTAGGTAAGTATCTTTTTACAGTATTGAGTGCAAAAAGTTGATGGACATCGATCAAACCTTGCAAAGGAGAATATATAATCGCCCTACGCTTGTTTTCATTATTTTGACAGCTATCACTGTAGCTCAGCACTCAGCCTGATTATACACCTGTCTCGTATAATAATTGGCATTGGCTGAGTTGATAAATATCGTAAATAATCAAATTACAAAAAATCTAAAATAATGGTTCAATTTTGTTTTTAAGTGGATGTCATCTTCGGTATTATCTAATGTTAACTTTTGTTAACTTTCTTTTCTTACGCTAGTTTATTGATCGTCATTCTTGTGTAAACAAACCATTCAATGAGTTTGTAGGGTAGTTAGGAATAAAATGTTGTTAATTTTTTTGGAAATTGGTTTCACTCGTGTATAACAGGTTTTAGTATTTCTATCGATTGCTATACAACATGCTTCTTAAAAAAAACGTTAATAGGCCGATGAGATTGTAAACTTGTTTTTGAATATACACAAATATTATAGAATTTGTTTTAACGACCGGCTTATAAGATTTAAAATAATAACACAAAGCGAAATAGGGTAGGGAACGGCTTCAGCACCCCGGGACGCTATTCCAAGCACGAGGTAAACGTTAACCTACCACGCTCATTTTTTGTAGTACCTATGAAAGGGGCTTCACCAAATGGAGCACCATACTGCACAAAATGAGCGTTGCAGGTTAACGTTTACCCCGTGCTTGGAATAGGGTCCCGGGGACCTGAAGCCGTTCCCTTCCGTATTCCATTATCAACCACCACCAGTTTTTGGAATGCAAATATGTTTTAAAAAATATCGATGTATTTTCGAATCGACTTTTAATTTTTGATATTTTTGTGGATCGAATTTTTAAATTTAAAACACACACACACACACACACACACACACACACACACACACACACACACACACACACACACACACACACACACACACACACACACATACACACACACACACATACACACAAGTGCGGGCGAGCCAACAATGATCGAGATTATCCAGATAAATCTGAACAATTGCGACATCGCGCAGCAACTGTTGCAGCAGTCAACAACGGAAACCATGTGCGACGTTGCAATCATTGCAGAGCCGTATCGAGTACCCTCGGACAGAGCTGACAAAAGTCATTCACGTCATACAAAACACGCAATGAAAAAAAAGTCACCTTCACCGATTTGAGCTACGCGACGTCTTTCCATTTTCGTCGTGTTGCACCCAAAGCATGAAGATAGTCATGCATTCATACTCAACGACGATGTTTCATATTCCTTCTTCGTGGTCTGGAATCAAAACGACGCGAACACATAGTTTGCCTTACCTTGATACAATTTTCCGGTGCACTAAATTTGTCGCGTCGCATGTGTTTCGTCCAGTGTTTGACCAGGTCATACGTTGTGTTGTGATTATTTGGTTGAGACACGACGATGAGACGAGTGAAACGAACTGACTACTGGGAGTTAATTTAATACCACCGAGAGGCATCGTGCCAGCTCGGTGGGTACTTTCAATAAGACGTTAACACCACTAAAATGACATAGAATGACGTTTCCCTTTTATAGGGGAGACGAAGTTTGGATGAACATTGTGGAGTCGTGCGCACCGCATCATTACAATAGTCCATGGATACGGAGCGCCGACAGTGATGGTCCACGCTGCTCGCTTTAACTACAACAAAAGAAATTGGCTGCTTGCTTGGTAGCCACTCTCGATGGGTGGAAACAATGTACGCTGCTGGGGGGACGCGTTGCTATTCACACAACTAACAGCAAGACGCCGTGTGCTTTGTGAGATCGAACAGCATGCAAAACTGGCCGGATAAAAATAACCATACAATTAAAATACAATAATATAAAATAACTTTAAAATCTACTGCCGCCGTTGAATCTTATTGTTCATGTATCAGATAAATGAAAAATGTATATTGTTATTACAACAGATTTACTATTGAACCCATATGCAAGAATTTTCAGCAATTGTGAAACTACACAATCAATAGTAATTGACTCAAATTGGCTCGAAAAAAAAATGATTTTTTCTATAGTTAAGATACATAACTACACCGTTATTCTGTTGTCAATGTCTCAATTTATGTTAGATTCTATTGTGGAAACAATAACTGCTATTGTCATCTTATGATTATGAACAACACTTCAAATTTTACGCTCTATTGATTTTATCGTATGATTACAATAAATTTAATCAAAATCATTTTTTTCGGATTGCGCGATCATTTATTCAGTTTGTGTTTGAGTCTGTACTGATCTGATAAATTGCCGGTCCCGGCCATTTTCGAAGCAGGTGGTATAAATTTCCTGGAAAAATGTTGCAAAAAGATTGCATATTTCTTCCGAATTGCTGCCAATGCGTTCATCTAGATGCATGGATGATGGAAAATTTTCAGATTTAAATTTTGTTTTAACGTAATTGAAAAAGGGTTTAGGGCACAACTTTATTTCCTTTCCAGTTTTAGTGTCATACTCTTCAAATGCGATGGCTAAATTTAGTTGATTACAAACGTCTATATATTTCTCTAAATCTTCATTGCTGTTATTTTTTTTAAATTTTTGTTCACCTTGCAATTTTTAGATTTTTAGATTTTTGCAATTTTTAGATTTATTTTTGAATTTCCATGATGTTGTATTATTTTGATTGGTACCTCTTTATGAATTATTCTGAAAAGAACATTATAGTAGACATCAACAGCAATTTCAGCATTTCGTTCATTTCGTACACACTTAGAAATTGTGAATTTTACACGACACGTAATTCATGTGTGTTAAAAGTCTGGGAATGTAAAGAAATATTTCGTGTAAAATTATGGCTTCTGAGACTGACGCATATTCAATTCGATAAAAGATGTGTTTGGTTGAATTAAAAGTTTGGACTCGGAAACAATGTGACACTTTGTTTTGGGTGTAACTTTTTATCGCGTGGGTAAAAATTAATGAAACAAGAAGAGCTCCGCCAGCAAATCCTGGGCGCGGTGATCGATAGTCCTGGTCAGTCGCACAGATGGATCGGCAAAAGGCTTGGAATCCACCATTCCACCGTGTCCCGCGTTGTGAAGATGTTCCAGGAGATGAAGACCATCGAGCGACGCGCTGGAAGCGGCTGAAAACCGAAAACGTAATACCCAGAGAAGGCGCGGAAGATAAGGCAGTACTTTAAGAATAACCCGAACCTTTCCACCCGAGACGTGGCCAAAAAGGTCAATTCGTCGAAGTGGTTCGTCCAGCAGACCATGAAATGGGTTGGGCTTCGTTTTTTTAAGGTCAGGAAGGCGCCAAACCAGACTGACAAGCAAAACACGGTGGCCTAATTGCGTGCGCGGAAGCTGTACCGTGAGTGGCTGGTCAAGCCAGGCTGTCTCGTCATGGACGACGAGACATATATCAAGGCGGACACCAAACAAATCCCCGGTCTCGAATTTTTGGTCGGTTCGTTCCGGAAAAGAAAAGTTCCGGAAGAGAAAGATGGACTAATTCACGAAGAAGTACCTGTTTTGGAAGGCGATCTGCGAATGCGGAGGGTACAGTTCGTTACAATCGGCACCATAAACGTGTAGATTTATCGTGAGGAATGCTTGCAGAAGCACTTGTTCGTTACAATCGGCACCATAAACGTGTAGATTTATCGTGAGGAATGCTTGCAGAAGCACTTGCTGCCCTTCCTCCGCTCTCACCGTGGTCCCACGCTGTTCTGGCCGGATCTCGCTTCGTGCCATTACGCCAAGCCTGTAATGGATTGGTACGAAGCGAAGGGCTTTAATGTGGTCCCGAAGGAGGCGAACCCGCAAAATACACCAGAACTTCGTCCGATCGAAAAGTTTTGGGCGATAATGAAGAAGAAGTTGAAGAAAAGCGGACAAACATTCAAAACCGATGAGGTTTTGAAGAAAAACTGGGAAAAATTGTGTAAGGAAGATGGACAAAGCCTCGCCCAAAATCTCATGACCAGTGTTAACAGAAATGTACGAGCATTCAGCATGGGGGAGGGAATTCAATAAATAAATTATGCCGAAAGATAGTTTATTTATAGTTATTTAATCCCTGGAAGTTTGAAAAGTATCTGATTTAAAATGAATTTTTGGTGATCATTTTTGTGTGTCTCATTTTTTCCCAGTCCAGTCTTTATTGTCGCATCTCTTTCAACTCATTCTTATGTACTAAAGGACGCTTGCATGTGTCGGTCTCGGGAGACTGAAATTTACACGACATTTTGGTAGTGTGAAGAATTAGTTGCCAGTTTACACTACTTAATCTGCGTTTAATATTTTCATAATTTGCTTTGTGATATACAAAGATTTCCTCGAATTCACAGTCGTTGGGTTTTTGAGTTTCATGATTAAATAGAGAGAATTCGATTGCTGTGTGAAATGGTTCATTTTACCATAAGGGATTCAATGATTCATTCATACATGAATCTTCGTGTACATTGGTCAGCAGAAAGCCTAAGTAACAGTTCTGCTGATTTTTGACGTTATTACTTTGATTTAGACCTAAATTAGAAGTTTTGTCGAAAACAAACTGCAGTGTTTCATTGTCTGCAACAATGTCTTACTTCAATGCTTTTATTTTCAGAGTCCTGAAAAAAGTCAGGTTATCTTTGGTTGAAGTCACCATAGATGTGAACTTTAGCCTCAGGAGGTAATTGTGATACAATTTGTTAGGCGTTTTGAAAAAAAAGATTCATGAACAGTTTTATTTGCACGATCTGGTGGAAAAAAAAACACGGAGGAAAACACGTGTGTTTTGCCAGCAATGCATGATTTTACCCAAACAGGTTCAAATTTTTTGAATTTTGTCGCAGAAAGGATTTCTAACTAGAAATTGGCTGAAACTGCTATGATAACACCTTCGGACAAAATTTCGGTATAATATAAAAGTTCTTTCTTTGCTTCGAACGCTTTCATGTCAGCTTGTCTCAGTAGCTAAAATTACCGAAAAGGATGAGCCTAGTAAATGTTTATATATTTCTTCCATTTTTGCTGTGCCTGTCAAAATTTCAACCGTATGAAAGGTTGAAATCTTAACAATAAATTAGAATTTCAGTTGAATTATGTTTTAGCGAAGATATTCTTGAAGGTAGGTCGGTTATAAAAATCATACAATGTCTTCTGCTTTCTTATCTAATCAATAGGTTATAGAAAATTTTCATATGAATAATCAAAAGTTCACAAACCACGTTAAGGTCTGGCCATAATCTACGCTTCATTTAAATGTTTAAAATGGCCTTTAGAAAAAGCCGAGAAGGGGAGTTCTGAAAATATCAAAAATTAGTCGACGTGACTTATGAATAACCTTTTACAGCCGTAGAGGACGTCTTCGCCATTCTTAGATTTAGCGACCAAAACATACCAGTTTTCGTCATGCACCATCTGAGGTGTGACGATTACAAAATATTCATGCATCATCAAAACGATGACTTATGGTTCTTCGCATATTTTTTGTTGCGTGACTAGGAAGGGTTTGTGACGAACGACTAGTTGGCATCATCGAACTTGTATACCGTTACAACTTTATTGTTGCACGACGACAGGCTTTGCGTTGCTAGTCAACATGTTTCCCTTGCGCGACATTGAAGGCAACAGACTCGTCGCTACTGTGGTTTTATGTGCTTTGACGATGACTTTTGTCAACACTGCCCTCGGATAACGGCAGGTGGGTGGTAGATAGAGCAGGAATGGCTGCCATACATGTTATGGGTAGATATCCTATCCAAGAAGTGGTTTCGAGCACGCATGAAGGCTTCGTGATTGCCAAAACCAACGGAGTCTTTGTATGTAGTTGCTACGCACCACCACCATGGACGGCGGAACAATACCTCAAGATGTTGGATGAACTCACCGTACATTTGATCGGGCGGAGACCTGTCATCATCGCAGGAGACTTTAATGCTTGGGCAGAAGAGTGGGGTAGCAGCCCGTGGGTTCAGCCTTCTGGAAGCGCTAGTAAAGTTGGAGGTTCAGCTGGTCAATGAAGGCACCGTTAGCACTTTTCGCAGAGATGGTCGTGAGTCCATTATCGACGTTACTTTTTGCAGTCCGTCGCTAATGAGAAACATGTATTGGAGAGTGAGCGAGGAGTACACAAATAGCGATCATCAGGCGATCAGGTACACAATCGGCAAAGGGAACTCAGTTTCAGTACGACGGATGAATACGAACGAACGAAACTGGAGGACAAAGGAGTTCGATAGCGACCTTTTTACAGAAGCACTGCGTGTAGAAAGCACCCCCTCGGACGCGGAAGAGCTGACAGCATGGCTGACTGCGGCATGTGACACCACCATGCCGAGGAAGACGAAGCCAAAAAACAAACGGCGCCCAGTATACTGGTGGAACGAGGCAATCAGTAACCTTCGTGCTAGTTGTCTCAAAGCCAGATGGCGAGTTCAGCGAGCAAAAACGGAAGCGGATAGAGAAGTGCGTAGGGTGGCATTCCGGGCGGCCAGAACTGCATTAAAACGAGAAGTACGGAGAAGCAAGTCCAGCTGTTTCCAAGAACTGTGCCAAGATGTCGATGCAAACCCCTGGGGCAACGCTTGCCGAGTAGTGATGGCAAAGTTTAAGGGTCAAGCGACACCGGTTGAAGGATGCCCGGACAAGCTGAAGACGATCGTGGATGGTCTCTTCCCGCAGCACGACCCTACGGCATGGCCACCGACACCGTACGGCAATGAAGTGGCAGGAGCAACTGGTGGTACACGAGTCTCCAACGATGAGCTCTTGTCAGTGGCAAAAGGGCTGAAGATGAACAAAGCTCCGGGTCCGGATGGAATTCGCAACGTGGCATTGAAGGCGGCACTGCAGAGGTATCCCGACATTTTTAGGAGTGTGTTGCAGAACTGTCTAGAAGAGGGGAGATTTCCAGACAGGTGGAAGATTCCGAAGCTGGTGCTACTACCAAAGCCAGGAAAGACGCCAGGGGAACCAGCATCGTATCGACCCATATGCTTGTTGGATGTACTTGGCAAGCTGTTGGAAAAGATCATCCTAAACAGGTTGATGAAGTGCACGGAGAACGAGCACGGCTTGTCAACAAACCAATTCGGGTTCCGGAAAGGAAAGTCAACGGTGGATGCAACTCGGATTGTCATCGACAGTGCGTATAAGGCACACAAGCAGCAGAGGAGAGGTAATCGATATTGTGCGGTGATAACGATAGACGTCAAGAATGCCTTTAATAGCGCTAGCTGGGAAGCCATCGCCGAAGCGCTACACAGAATCAAGGTGCCTGACTATCTGTGCAAGATTTTGAGTAGCTACTTCCAGAACCGGGTTTTGCTGTACGATACACAAATGGGCCAGAAGTCGACAAGGATCACGGCGGGAGTGCCACAAGGTTCCATCCTTGGGCCGACGCTTTGGAACGCAATGTACAATGGTGTGCTAACATTGAAGTTGCCAACGGGAGTAAAGATCGTTGGTTTTGCAGACGATATTGTCCTGACAGTTTCAGGCGAGACGCTAGAGGAAGTGGAGATGTTGGCGACCGAATCGATTGGCATGGTTGAGAACTGGATGCGCGAAGCTAAATTGCAGATAGCACACCACAAAACGGAGCTGCTAGTGGTCAGCAATTGCAAAGCGGTGAAACGGGCGGAAATCGTCGTTGGAGGGCATGTCATAGCCTCGAAGCGAGCACTGAAGTACTTGGGAGCGATGATCGACGACCGGCTGAACTTCAACAGCCACGTCGATTATGCCTGCGAAAAAGCGGCAAAGGCTATTAACGCAATAGCCAGAATTATGCCGAATAGCTACGGACCTACCAGTAGTAAGCGGCGTCTACTAGCTAGCGTTTCCTCTTCAATACTGAGGTACGGTGGGCCAGCCTGGATCTCGGCGTTGGAAAGCAAGAAAAATCGTGCTAAACTAAACAGAACGCATCGTCTCATGGCCATGCGAGTTGCGAGCGCTTATAGGACCATCTCTTTGGAAGCAGTATGTGTTATCGCCGGAATGATTCCTATCGACATTATCCTGGTCGAGGACAGTGAGTGCTACACGAGGAAGGAAACCAATGGTGTTCGGAAGATCGTGCGAGCGGCATCGATGGCGAAATGGCAGCAGGAGCGGAACACGGCGAGAAATGGTAGGTGGACACACCGGCTTATACTGGTTCTGTCGTCTTGGACAAACAGGAAACATGGCGAAATTAACTTTCACTTGACACAGTTCCTGTCTGGTCATGGATGTTTCAGAAAGTATCTGCATCGGTTTGGACACGCAACGTCACCCGTCTGTCCAGCGTGTAGACACGTAGAAGAAACACCGGAGCACGTGATCTTCGATTGCCCAAGGTTTGAGGAAGTTCGGAGGGAGATGCCAGTACTTAATACGGAGAACATCATCAAGGAAATGTGTCGAGAGGAGAGCACCTGGAATGCCGTTAATAGTGTAGTGACGCAAATTATGACTGAGCTGCAGCGCGAATGGAGGGAACATCAGCGGTCAAGCAGCGTTGGTGTCCCACAAGGGTGACTGTGAAGGAGGGCACGTTATGACGGCCGGCAACTCCATATCGGTACACGTCTCGATGGGTGCATAAAGCAGCACAAAATAACGGCGAGAGTCGCAAGAGCCAAGACAACAGAGAAGTGCATGAGCACAGCCGCCCCCTGAAGTGGTCGCTTCATCGTGGTCCCGGGGGGAGACGGCAAAGAGATATAAGGAATGTTTTTTAGTGGTTATGCACGGAAGCGAGTCCCATTACCGCTTGAGTGAGTCCCACACAGTGCCAAATACACTACAGGGCAGGCTTTTGAAGCTTTTTTCAACCTTATTATTAAAACACACACACACACACACACACACACACACACACACACACACACACACACACACACACACACACACACACACAAACACATCGTGCTTTTTACATTTTAATGCTGGCTATGCAAATATTACAGAATGCCAGGTGCCAGGCTATGACCAAAGCCATAGAGGGTTAGGACTATACAGTTAAAACGTTTATTTGAATTTTCAAAAATGCGTGGGATTAGGGGCTTTGGGGTAATAAATATGAATACCTTACGACAAATCTTATGTAATATGTCAAACTGTTAAACATGATGTTCACTGCCCATAAAGGCATAACAGTCACAACTTTGCATAATTTTCTATGTTGATGGGACTGTTATGTGCTGATGGACAGTGTTAGACACTTAACACCTTGTACCATGCAACCCATACACAACTTACTTGTGGGTTCAAAGCAGGGCTAACCAACACCATGCCTTTTCGAATTTGTGAACGTTTGATTTTCTTCAATGCGAAGCTGGCGGTTTGACCACTGCGAACTTCGCGAACCACCATTCTCTTCCGATGGATACTTTTTATGGTAATTGATTGGAAATCTCCCAACGGATTTGGCCCTAATAGAAGCACGTCATTCAAATGAACCACACCTTGAAGAGTGATGCCCGACACCACCGTTCCAACTCCCTGAAAATGTAGATTATTTGGTTAAAACATCATTCACATTTGGATATTGTTTTCATAAATTTACCGGTACAGCATATGTATCATCAATTTGAAATTCAGTTGGTAAATTATCGTTTCCTGTTGTTTGAACTGTTAAAAGGTTGAGAAACATTTTCAACAGTTCTAAATTCTCGCCTGTCACATTTGACACTTGGAAAATCGGACATAATCGTTCCGATACAAAATTCGTAGCACTGAGCACGACGTCGTCGGTAGTTTTTACCATAACTGGTACTTTCCGGCAGCCTTGTGATTTCAGAATTTTGTATAGCAGCTTCAAATTTTCTTGTAACACATTTGGTGGGCACATGTCAATTTTGGTTACTACTACAAATACTGGTACTGAGAGAGCCAATGCGAGTCCCAAATGTTCCTTTGTCATTCCAACTATACCTGAATTGGCACCGATCTAAAATCAATTCAATTGTTTATCGACATTTAAAAATATTACGGTATAGTGTATCGATTCTTACCATCAGCATTCCAAAATCAGGAGCGTGGCCAGTCATTCCGAAAACTGTCGTCTTAAGGTAACGTTCATGGCCAGCAAGATCGATGAATGTAATAACTTTCGCTGACTTCTCGCAAATTTTGACCCAATCTAAGGTACCGTGATCAGGTTTGTTAACCACATTGCCTATACTGTCGAATCCTAGAATATCGTTACCAACGGAGCTAGTCCGACCGCTTTCAATTTCATGTTTATGGCGAAAAAGTCGTTGTCTAGCAAATCCACGTCCATTGTCCAATTCACCGTGCGTCAAAACACCAAGAAGTGTAGATTTGCCAGCATCCACGTTACCGACAACAGCCACACGTATTTCTGTAAAATCATTGTCGTCCACTTTCGAACGGACTAAGTATTGTCCTGTCAGTCCCTTTTCGCCTTTTCGCGTTCGTAGTTCAACACAGTCTGCATTGAGCATTGCTGCTAAAGCCTGCAATGTAGCCAACGATGCCTCATACTCTTCTATCTCCAAACCGCTTTCACTGCCATCTACAAAATATAATATTCACAGTTCATTAAATTATCGTCAAAAGTAATACTTAGTTTAATATACAGTTTAATCGCTATATTATTGAGTCGGCAACAGGTCAACATATTATCAATAGCAATGCCTACGACGCTGTCTGGGATACATATCGCGAAAGGTATGAAGATAAGCAAGTCATTATTAGAAATTAGAAGAAAAATTAGTATCTTCCATTTAATGCCAACTACCTTTGCGTATCTTCGACAGATACGCGTATTTCGTCTACAATGTGCAGACTTCTTCAGTGTCTCGTACTAATAACTCGACTTATTAGTCGAGTTATTAGTACGAGACACTGAAGAAGTCTGCACATTGTAGACGAAATACGCGTATCTGTCGAAGATAAGCAAAGGTAGTTGGAATTAAATGGAAGATACTAATTTTTCTTCTAATTTCTAGTTACAGGTATTCCACTAAACAGCTCAAACCCTCTAGGATTCAAGTCATTATTGACAAACAAATCGATACCATTTTCAACCTGTCGTCGATGAAAAAGGATACACGCTCATTCAGAGTTACCCAAAATTGAGTAACTGTTACCCATTTCCATAAAACAGGCTGAAACGTCAAACCATGGGTAAGACGATTTATGAAAGTGGGTAAACGTTACTCAGTTCTTCTTTAATCTGGTTCAATCCTTAAGCTGTTAGTCTACTGTTTGTAAAATGGACAAATATTTGTACTTGATTGAGAGTATACAAATAGGGACGTTTTTTTACACCCCGGTGATTTGCATATAAAAAAAACTAAAGTTTGACGTCGTCGGTAAGTACCCGGAAGCGCGTCTGGCCACGGGCTGGATCTGTCCGTTTACAAGTGATTGGATGAAAACTTCGACATGTCACAACTGTTGGAGACAAGGTGAGCGTATTTATGTTCGTACATGCACGTTATTTACTTATGCCGTAATTTTATTCATTCATTGCAGAGTGCAACAGAAAATATATTGACGAGATAAACATTGCCGAAACGGCCCTTACTGTAGATGGCATCTTTTTTATTGATTCCGGGTATTGCACTCTAGGTGTACAATCCCAGGACGCTCTTTAAAGTCACCCAATCTCGCAAGCAAACGCAAACCAACGTTCTGGTCGAGCAGGTAGAACTGGCCCTGAAATCCAACGAACCAATCCAGCCAACACCGTTCTGCTCCTAATATCGCTTGTTGTTATCGATATAATTCAGTTCCTACCGCCAAGTGACTAAATTACCAAGTTGAGAAACTCCTAAGTCCTGAATGAAAAATTGAATTCACTGGACAATATTTGGAGGCTTAGTGGTAGTCAATTTCTATAAATAAAATAAAAAAATGAATAGCTACACCATAGCAGTCAACGGTATTTTTTTATTTCAATATTTTACCCAAATTCCATTAAATACACATTTTATAATAATGAGTAGACCTAAACCAATATCAAATAAATCGAGGGTTTACCCAAATTTGGGTTTAGATTCGGTTACCCAAATTTGAGTAGTTCCAATTTTTATGAATATGGGTTAGCTTAACTCAATTTTTGGTAAATCTGAATGAGCGTGTAGTGCAAAAGGATAGTGAGAAAAAAAGGTACGGTGATACAAATGAAAGAGAGGCTGTTTTGAACGTGTGTGATAGGGTTGCGCAAAATCTTCGATAACTGATCCAAAAAAGTCGACGGCTTGAAATATCTAGGATTGCCGGTCAATGGTTAGGTGAGATGAAGCTGCTTAGTGTATTATCAAAGGAAATGAACATCGAGACACGCAACGTATGGGAGCTGACTGAAGGAAACCAGGAGCTGCAAGATTACGATTCAACTCTGGAGTTCCTAGAGAATAGATGCCGTGTATATGAACAGATAAGCCCAAGCAGGAATCAGATTGCGACAGCAGTGAAACACATGCGTGCTTCTATGAGAACTGAGTCCATAGTTTGATGACAGCTACAGGGAAGTGTTCACAAGGCAAATCCGATCATGAGCTATAGAACCATGAGCATCTGACACAAACAAGTATATATTGCTTCGTAAAAGTGGATCGTGTTTTAACTGCCTCAAGATGGGACACCTTTCATTCAAATGTTCATCCAAACATTCATGTAAGGTGTGTAATAACTGATATCACACATGTAACATCAAGGAGGTTTAAATAAAATCAATGGTTTAACAGTTAAAAGAAATAAAATTTAAAATAAATATGTGTTTTCTATGTTGAAATACCAGAAAAACGGAAGAATGCCTACTAACATCTATCACAGCCTAAAGGCCTTCTATGATTGGCCAATGCTAGTTGATGATGACAACGGCAACAACCAAGATGAAGATCACGCGGGAAATTGTGCACAGATCAGATATAAATAGAATTTCGTAGACCGCTCTCCTCACTTGTTTGGCGATTGTTAAGCAGGATACATCATCCGCACGCGATCAGCGAAAAGCAGCCTATCACCATCCGTCCACGAGGAAGCCGGGCCGAGGCTCAATTCGGAGCGCCCATCACCACCAGGCAATCAGCAAAGAAAACAGCAAGGCCAAAGTCTTCCCGAGCGCCTACCATCATCCATCCACAAAACAGCCGGGCCGAGGATCATTTCTGAGCACCCATCACCATCATCACGCGCAGCAGCGAGGCCAAAATCAACCCGAGCGCCATCATCATCCATTCACAAAACAGCCGGGCCGAGGCTCATTTATGAGCGCCCATCACCATCATCACGCGCAGCAGAGAGGCCAAAGTCAACCCGAGCGCCCATCACCAACAGCACGCGCAGCAGCGCAGCAAGTCAACCCGAGCGCCTATCATCATCGATTCAACAACAGGACGCATAGCAGCGAGGAGAAATCAACCCGAGCGCCCATTATCACCATCATCACGCGCAGCAGAGAGCCCAAAGTCAACCCGAGCGCCCATCACCAACAGCACGCGCAGCAGCGCAGCAAGTCAACCCGAGCGCCTATCATCATCGATTCAACAACAGGACGCATAGCAGCGAGGCGAAGTCAACCCGAGCGCCCATTATCATCATCATCGTCCATTCACGAAACAGTCGGGCCGATGCTCATTGCTGAGCGCCCATATTCGTGCGTCCGTCAGATGAACAGCGAGGGGTTTTAAGAGTTACCCATGCTGTGTGCGTCAGGCACATTTTAAACATCCATCGAAGCGGGCTCAACTTCGATGGAAATGGCTGAATGCAGCGACGATCGCGACAATGGCGCAGCTTACAACGGCCTTTGGCTCCCATAAAGTAAGTTTTAACTATGGTTTTCTGATGGAAAAAGGCAGAGATCTAAAATGAGGAAATGATTAAAAAAAAATCCGATGGAAATAGTCGGATTTTGATAGATATGTTTGCCTGCGGTGGATAAAGACGGAGTGTTTGAAATCGAGAAAAGTAACAATTATTAAACAATGTTTCAAACGTTTCGTTACAGGAAGCCCTCAAAAAAAAATCTTGAAGGAATTGAAACAGGCTGTCGACAAAACAACAATGCTCTTCATGAACAAGTCTCGAACTTGTCGGCAGAAAAAGATACGTGCCTGGGAGATGCGTTACCTCAGATTCCCTGTGATTCAACTCGTAATGACGGACTATTACTATCAACAATGAACAGTTGGTCATTGGGATCCCTCAACATACCGGAATGCAAACCTTCGGATGGTGAAAGCGAGATTGATAAAAGAGCCTTTGAATACTGGAAGGACCTGCTGGTTTCATCACTGTATCTCATCCTCGCTACTGATGACCATACAAAATACAGCGTGTTTAAAATTAAATCTGGACCTAAATTGCGAGAAATTTTCCAGACAACGTCTTCGACACCAGACATGCCAGATGAGAAAACAGCGCCATTTTCTAATGCCCTGGCTCGATTGGAGGAGTACTACGGATCCAGAACGTACACATTATCGCAACGAGGTAAGCTAATGCTGATGATCCAAGGTTCTTCAGAAAGCAGCATTGGTTTTGTTCAACGTGTGGCTTCTGCAGCAAAGCTGTGTAGCTATAGTACTGACGAAGAAATTGAGGCTGTTGTAAGAGTGTGATGTGATGTGATAGGAAGCCACCACCAGTGCAGGACTTGCCGTGGTGTAAAGTTCCTCCCAATGACAAGATCAAACTGTACATTCCTGTAATCTTCACTATTCCGTTGTATGAAGGGCCAAAAACGGGGGTGTGGACCCTTAAGCAGAAGCACTTACACGAAACCCACGGAAAGGATAGAGAATCTCCTTCCAACGAAACGCTCTTTTTACCGGAAATGAAGAGTAAGCAATACACATTAGGATTTCCGTCTGGTGGTTTGTTAAAAATAGGGTTAGCAAGCTCACTGTAGACTGTCGGAAGATAATTAGACCTCTGACTAATTGGACCTCTGACGATTTCCATCAAGGAAGGCATAATTGCCATCCATGACTTGGGCCAGATAACCACGAATCGCTCGTCCAGCCTACACTTCGTCTGGCACCCTGTATTCCCTCCTTACCCTTTGGAATATATGTATATAATATACGTAATAGAATATAATATATATATATATATATATATATATATATATATATATATATATATATATATATATATATATATATATATATATATATATATATATATATATATATATATATATATATATATATATATATATATATATATATATAAATATATATATATATATATATATATATATATATATATATATATATTTTTTTTATTTCTTTATTTTCCGTCGGCCTATTTCCTCACATGGTGACAATCACCGACGCCAGGGAGACGACTCCATCACCGGAACCCTACCTAACGACTCATGATTATGAGCCGGGACCAACGGCTTTACTTCCCTTCCGAAGGAAGACGTGACAAGATTTTTTCGCCTCAGAAAAACCACCGACGTCAACTGGGATTTAACCCAGACCCACTGGGGTGCCAGTAGCAGTCACGCTCACCACTACACCACCGACGCCGGCAGTTGAGAATATAATATATGTATTTACAAAATGTAACCGAAAGCCACTGGATTGGTACTGCAAAATAAAATTTGGATATGTATTAATATCTGAATAGCCCTGGAAAAGCCGAAAAGCAAAGTAGATCAGTCCTTTCAACAAAAATAAAATTTCAATTTAAATTTGATTTGTTTTATTATTTTGAGAATCAACACACTATTCTATAGGTCGAAGAAAGCTAAATCTATAGGATCGAAGAGCCCGATTCGATGATTTCAGAAATAAATAAAATATCTTATATTAATATCCCTCAACACATATATTTAACAACAATCATGTACTGCTACTATCACATGCCAGTCTTTTATGGAATTGAAGTTGTAGTTCAAAAATAAAATTTTAATGAAAAAGTAATGCTGAAATATTGAAAAACAAATTGAGTATTACAAGCATTACATTGTTATGCTGCTCTGTGCCCTGAAATGCAAAATAAATTTGAAATGCAAAGATGTCGCACAACGTACTGAAATTATTAAATAAACGATCTTCAGTCGCAGCCACTCACTTTCCTATTGTCAAGTTGACAACGTTACCCATGCTACGCCAACCAGCTTCTCCATGCTGAAATGCTGAAAAAATGTGTAGAAAGCTACAGTAGAAAAAATAATTAGTGTGATATAAAGGGTGTCCACGATGAAATTGCCAAACTATGAAATTGCTCTAACTTTTTAACCGTTGGGTAGAATTTAATGAAAATTTGGGTGGATTTAGTTCATAGTGCATTATTTACATCCTGCAAGTTTTAAAGTCCTGTGATCAAAACTCGCGGAAATGGAGTCGAAAGAACAGCTCGTGCGTGATGAAATCTTGCGCATTCATCACGAGAACAAGGATCTCTCGCATCGTTCCATCGCTAAAACGTTAGGAATCGCGAATTCTACGGTGTCGCGAGTGATTAAGCGGTTTGAGGAACGGTTGACCATCGATCGGAAGCCCAGAAGTGAAGGAAAAAGTATTCCGTACAACACCAAAAATCACAACCGCGTAGTTGGGGCCTTCAACCGAAATCCGAACGCCCGTTCGGGATGTGGCTAAGAAGCTGCACCTAAGCCGAAGTTTTGTCCAGAAGGCCAAAACTAAGGCTGGGCTTCGAACGTTCAAGGTACAAAAGGCCCCTAATCGCGACGAGAAGCAGAACAAGTCCGCCAAAACCCGTGCCAGGAAGTTGTACATCAACATGCTGACGAAAGTTGAATGCTGCATCATGGACGACGAAACATATGTGAAGGCCGACTTCAAACAGATCCCCGGCAACCTGTTTTTTACGGCCAAGGATAAGTTCAGCGTTCCGGAGCATGTCCGCACTCAGAAGATGTCCAAATTTGCGAAGAAATTCCTGGTTTGGCAAGCCATCTGCACGTGCGGGAAGCGGAGTGCACCTTTCGTGACCCAGGACACGATGAACGGACAGGTGTAGATAAAAGAGTGCCTCCAGAAGCGGCTGCTTCCTCTCCTGAAGGCCCACAACGTCCCAATAATCTTCTGGCCGGATTTGGCCTCATGCCACTACTCCAAGGACGTGCTGAAGTGGTATGCGGACAATAAGGTCAATTTCGTGCCGAAAATGTTCAACCCTCCCAACACTCCGGAGCTCCGCCCCATCGAGAAGTACTGGGCGATTATGAAGCAGCACCTTCTTAAACGATCTAAGGTAGTGAAGACAGTCGTGGAACTGAAGAAAGTATGGGTTTACATGCAAAAAACGGTTGATTCACAGGTTGTGCAGAATCTTATGGCCGGGGTTAAGGCCAAGGTGCGGGCATTTGCGTATGGACTGTAAATAAAATACGAGTAAAATGGTAAAATGAAGTTTAATAGTTATTTCTCAATCCCTGAAAATTTGATGGCAATCGGATGAAAACTCGAATTTTGCGAATCAATTTTGTGTGTGGCAATTTCATCGTGGACACCCTTTAACGACAAAGGAACTTACTCTTAGCTTCGGGTCTTGACAGAAAATTCCTACTGAGCCCTTGGGGAACGTCCATTAATTACGTCACGCAAAAATTGACTTTTTACAACCCCCCCTCCCCCCATTGTCACGTTTTTTGTATGGACCTTCAAATTTTTTTGTATGGATCGGCACGTTTTCTCAAACCCCCCCCCCCCCCGCCCCTTACTGCGAGACATAATTAATGGACCTTCCCTTGCGGCACGTCAAGCCGGCCAGTTCAGCGCAAAGGAAATTGAGGCTGTTGTAAGAGTGCTCACAAAAAGTGCCAGTGATGGGAGAATTAGGGTGCTGGCCCATAGAAACTGGGTCAGCAAGGTTCCATGAAGGACCTTATAGATCTGGTCCGAGATCGCGAGATTGAGAAAACCAATGAAGAGGAGTTCTAAAGAGCTCACGGCCGAGAAGAGGCATCATTGGTAGCAACAGTTTATGAAAGTTATCATGACCACAAGGCACCATTCCATCAGAACCAACGAGAAAGAGGATTGCAACGCACCATTTGGGTTAACAAATGCCCCTGATATATTTCAGGAGGTTCTACAAACAGCTGTTCTTGCTGGATGTAAAGGACAGGTTAACTATCTGGACGACATAATGATTTTTGGTAAAACCAAAGAAGAACATGATGAAAACTTGGCACAGGCAATGAAGTGTTTACAAAACCACAATGTAAAAATAAACAAGGAGAAGTGCGCTTTTGGCAAGCAGTCTACTTTCTTGGCTTCGTAGTGTTAGATCAAGGTTGGAAGATTGAGGACGAGAAAACTTCAGCCATTAAAAACTTCAGACATCCGGAATCAATAGCAGAGGTGAAAAGTTTCTTGGGATTGGTGAATTTTGTAGAAAAAATTATTCCTGACAGAGCCGATAAGACTATTAGGCTCCGCACATTAGCGAGAGCTGAAATATTTTACTGGAACCAGGATATGAACGATGAATTTAAGTATCTCAAAACTTCTGCGTGGAAAACAATTACTATCCATGTATACTGTAGCAGAGAAGATTGTGCTGAATTATTCGTAGACGCTTCTCCTTTTGGTCTTGGAGCAGTACTAGTACAATTTGACACTCGAATCTAGGCCGAGGATTATTGCCTGGGCATCGAAAGCTCTATCGACAATAGAACGGAAGTATCCCCAAACCCAGAAAGAAGCATTGGCAATGGTCTGGGCAGTCGAAAAATTTTCTATGTATCTCATTAGTATTCCCTTCAAACTGAATCAAACGAGTTTATTTGGAGGACTACATCGGATCGGGAAGAGAGTAGTGACTAGGGCTGAGTCATTGGCTTTGCGTCTGCAGCCTTACAACTTCAGAGTTAAAAGATGAATGTTGCAGATACGCTGTCCAGATTGGTTAAACAGTCCGAAACAGCTTAGTCATTTGATGATCAAACTGATGCCAATAATTTGCTCTACCTCATTGATGCTGGTGCTATGAAAATTTCCTGGAACGAGATTGAGGAGCATTCGGAAAAGGATATTGAATTTAAAAAAGTAAGATCTTCAATCAAAACTGGTTTCTTGGAGCAAGGATTACGCAGATATGAACCACAAGCAAGTTGTTTTCGGAGGTTCGGTGTTTAAAGGCAACAGAATAGTTCTTCCTTAGTTTTTAAGAGCAAAGGCCATTGAATCGGCACATGAAGGTGATATGGGGATTAGTTCTACAAAAAGGATTTTGCGTGAACATTTTTGGTGGCCAGGAACGAGTTCATCGGTAGAATCGTTCATGAAGCACTGCGAAACGTGCCTTTTACTATCGAAAAAGAATCCACCGATTCACTCACTAGCAGAGAACTGCCTCGCGGTCCTTGCGCCCATCTTTATCATCCACTCACCAACACCACGCGAAGCAGCACAGCAAGTCAACCGGAGCGCCTATCATCATCCATTCAACAACAGCACGCGTAGCAGCTAGGAGAAGTCAACCCGAGCGCCCATCATCATCGTCCATTCACGAAACAGTCGGGTCGAGGCTCATTGCTGAGCGCCCATAATCGTGCGTCCGTCAGAACAACAGCGAGGGGTTTTAAGAGTTGCCCTTGCTGTGTGCGTCAGTCGGCAGGCACATTTTAAACATCTATCGAAGCGAGCTCAACTTCGGTGGAAATGGCTAAATGCATCGACGATCGCGACATCACATACTTGCAAAAGTTGAGGTCGCCAACGAAGCGTAAGGCCGATGGCATACTCATGGCGTAGGGAAGCGTTGGTGAGTGAGGTAGCGTTAGCGTTAAACCTATCTTGATGAGCGTTCTGTGAATACCGCCCAAACCAGACATAGTGAAAGAGGTGCTAAGCGATTTTCGATGCGACGAAGCAGTTCGCATAGTGCTTTGAAGCTTGTGAACGCCAGTAGACACTGAAGTGGTTGTAAAAAATTAGATTGACTTAATTTTGATTTACTTTCAGTGGTTTTTGCGGTGAGTGCACTGTAGGATAAAACCTTGAAACAATACCGGAACAGGAATACGGTGGATTGACTTTGGCGACAAGTTTTGACTGAGTTGGGAGCAGATGCAACACCAGTAAGTGAGCAATGATTTAGGGAGCAATTAAATTAACATTCATATTTACTTATCAGCGGAAGCGGTGAAAAAGAAGTGGAAAACCCTACGGAATTCATTTAACAAGGAGTTGAGGAAAATTTCGGAGCGGAGATCCGGCGATGAAGGACCTCTTAACTTTGAGACATACACCACCTGGCCATATTTTGATTCGATGCTCTTTCTTAAGGACCAACTGAAAGCACGGAAGTCCGGTGCAAATCTTTCGGCGGGTGGTGGTGTCGATGTTGATGATTTGAGGATGGGGAGCAAAGTATAGCCGGCACAATTCCTGAAGAGCAAACCGAAAATGAAATTCCGGAAACTGTCGAGATCGATTCTGTAGCAGACGTCATTCCTCAAACGAGCTCACGTCGACCGAACAGACCAGGAAAGCGGGGTGTTCAGCAGTAGCTGGTCGACATTGAGGCTCCTAATTTGAGATTTCTCGAACGAAAAACAAACAAATCCAGTGCTTGTGACGATGAGGATGAATCGTTTTTCAAAAGCTTGCTTTGGGCAAACTGAAACCGGAGGAAAAGTTAGATTTTCGAATGGAAGTGCAATGTGTCGTACAAAGGTATGTGTACAAAAAAAACCGATTGCTGAATGATCCGAACATGCAAAACATTCGAAGTTTAACGCCGCTGCAGAACCATGTACCTTTTTCCGAAGAAACGCATCTGGGTTGGCTGTTGGCTAGTGCATGGAGTGACGTCAACTAGACATACAAACGTTGGTCGAGCTTCGTGAACTGTGGAATATCACATCGCTGTGTTACGACAAGGCTCTGCAGACATACGAACTTTTCTGACTACGATGGTACTCCAGATAATGGCTGTAGATCCGTTCAAACATCCGTGAAAAGCTTCCCACTTGCAGCGGAGGTGAAAGCAAGAAAATGTTTTACAAAGCTGATATGCTGACGAGTGCAGATACTGTTAAAGATGATGTGGAGTTACTTCGACAAGGCTTGGAATCATAGAGGGTTTGAGTTGTTTAGTGGAATGCCTGTAACTAGAAATTAGAAGAAAAATTAGTATTCTCCATTTAATTCCAACTACCTTTGCTTATCTTCGACAGATACGCGTCTTTCGTCTACCATGTGCAGACTTCTTCAGTGTCGCGTACTAATAACTCGACTTGGAATGTTAAATAGTGGTGGCTAATTCGACCACCATTTAGAAATCCAAGCACTTGTCGAGCACATAATGCTCATAATATTCGTTCCAATTCGTCCGAGATTGTAAACATGATGCCTAAACATCAGCAAGAGAAGATCAGTAAAATTGACGATCCTGACATTATTGTAGTAACGAATATTCTGGGTGAAAATAGGCCATATGAATAAAAACGAGTATTTACTCACAAGCAAACCAGTTTGAGTAAAGTAAACTGTTTGAGCATTTGCTCAAATTCGTATGAATAAAGTTGTACTTTACTCGGAGTAAGTTCGAATTTCGAATATAGCATTTGCTCCGTCAAAATAAATTTCTCTTGCTTTTCTTAGGTACACGCAGAAAAAAAATACCATCATAACAAAAATAAAATTGCTTTATTTCAAACATGTTTTATGTTTAAACCCAAGTATCATCGATGCGTAAAATAAAAATCATTTTATGTTTATTTTAAACATTAATGATAAGAATAAACGTACAAATCTTTGAAACAAGAATAAATTATTATTGTGCTTAGAAAATATTTGGATTATTTTGGTTGCGTTCTAAATTTTATTTATTCTATGGATCTAAGTTAGTGTAATTCTGGTTGTGGCTTGAATGGCAACAGGTTGTAAGAACCGAGCAAATAATCTATCGATTAATGTAATGATTGGCTCATGTTACAACTGCAAATGCTTGCCTCGGCCTTACATTCTGGAGAAGGAAGTACACGTTAAAATTCCCGATCAATATATTGTTGAAATTAACATGCTTTGAATATGATTAAAAAATTATTATTTTTGTTCGAAACATATTTTCTATTTCCTTTAAATAATTTTTATGTTTCAAGTTGAACATTGACAGTTTCAATTTCAATGGACAAAATTTGTATCCGTCCAGAAAAAAGGATTGTCGGTAAACAAAAAAATTGTCTGAAATATCTATACGGGAAGATGTCTGACGATTCCTTAATCGAGGAGTATCTGGAGGATGTACAGAATCACAGTAATTTTATTTTATCTACTATTTTATTTTATTTACCATGGAGAAAAGTTGCCATGGTGAGGATAGTTAAAATGGAAATCAGGTTGCAATGTGCAGCAAAACTACCGGCGAAAAAACTGCTGATGATGTGAAGTTTGTGTATATTCTGGTTTCCTTTGGAAAACTCTACAGGAAAAATCTCAAACGCCGTCGGCGAAACAGAAAAATACATGTCCGTTCACCAAGTGACGATTAAAATGGTTGTCCGACTTTTCCCCGAAAACCAGTTCCCGGAAAAGACTTTCCCCGAATGACGTATTCCCGAATGTACAGTTTTCCCGAAAAACTTTAACCCGAATGTACTGATTCCCCGAAAAAAAAATTCCCGAATGTACCGTTTCCACGAATTTCTTCCACAATTAAAGCTTATTAGAAAAAAAACAAACATATTGTTAAAGATTGTCATCTTACGAAACAGGATCTTGTACATTGTAGAATTATAAGTTTATATTTCACTATATATATTAGTCCATCGCTATATTAATCAATTATATCCAAAATATGTATAAAAATTACCATTTCTTATGCATAATTAATGAAATTGTCTGTATCTTGTCGAAGATTGGTATTTCCGAATCCTTCCACGATTCAAGAGCGGTTCTTAAGCGTGTTTCCTTCCTTACTAGTGCAGGTTTCTTGGGCCGGCAGTCGGAAGACGTTGCCTGCTCCTCCTCCTGAAACGTTCTCAGGACGGGGTAAAATCGACGATGATCTGGGACACCTTTCAACAAGCCATTCAGCTTATTGTGGTATCCCTCGATGGCATTTGATGTTCGTGGTATATCATTCAAATTACTCTGTTGAATGGACCAGAACTTCGGGTTGAATCTTGGCTTTCGTCGTTTCATAGTGCCATCCGGTCTGACAACAAGCTTGCCAACATACGTCGTCTCGAAATAATCGAAAAAACGATCCATTTGTTTTGGAGCAGAAGCTTTGATCGCTGCTAAGCCTTCTGCAACCTCCTCTGGCTGTAAGAATGCCAAAGCTTCAGTTTGCAGATTGAACCTTTACATTAGTTGTGTACAAATTTGTCAGACCCAGTTTCTGAATATTTTTCCACAAGTTCTGAACCAGATGGAAATAGCAGCCATGTTGGGTGCAATCAGGAAATACCTTGCATATAGCATTCATTTCTGCGGTCTCGAAATCAGTTAAAATAAACTCCGGTGTAAGTAAAATATCACTCCGTTGAGAATGAATTTTCAACAATCTCAATGATTTTGTATAAGTTTTTCCCTTTTTATCAGGGAGGATCATTTGGACAAAAGGCAAAAACTTTCTGTGCACTCCTTCTCCAATGCAGCCGTGGATCGTGAAGATTTGTTTAAACCCCATTGGAGTGGTTGAAAAAGTGCCATCCATAATCCAGACGGGAGACTGGCTCAACCGCCTCAAATTAATGATCGTCGAAAAAATCAAGATATGTCCCCTGTCGATCTCAACATTCTTCAATAAGAAATTCTGTCCATCGAACGTCTTTGTGAACGATTCGTCGATTTGGCTGAAATCCGTTGGATCAGAAGGAAACACAGTTTTGCTTCTTTGTCGTTGACACAAACGCCGTTGAGCAATTTTGGAAACATGAGTCTGTACCTAATAGCATAGCAGAATTGGGAAAATATATAAACGTATAGCTCATATAAATCAGAAAGGGTTCTTACGCTTCTATTAGCAATACAAAAACCTTTTTATAAGACCATGAAGAGTTTCGAAAGTAAGTTTATGCCCTATTCAGACTACAATGTTTTAACATGACACAAGGCTATCTTGTAAATACTTTTTGTATGCTTGAGGTTTTTGTTCTGTAGTCTGAACAAAGCATAAGACATTCTTTTTCTAAAACTTGTTATGTGACGAGGATAACTAAGTATTAGGGAAGGTCCATTAATTATGTCACGCAGTAAGGGGGAGGGGGGTGGGTTTGAGAAAACGTGACAGTCTATAAAGAAAATTGAAAGTCCATACGAAAAAACGTATCAAGGGGGGGGAGGGGTGTATTAAAAAGTCACCTTTTGTGTGACATAATTAAGGGATGTTCCTACCTCGCTTTCCGCCCGTCTTGCTCATATAGAGATAGCTAAAGTTGGGTTATGAGTGATTTGATTTCATCGGGAAAATATAAGTGTTATTATTACATTCCTAACTTGCATGCAATAGACATTCGACTTGATAATACGTGACAGTCTAACCTCTATCGGTGCTTGCGCAGCACAATATCTGATGATTTTTTCCGGTGGTTCAGAACTCTCCTGTGCTTTTCTTTTCAAAGAATTTTTATATTTACACGTTTCCACCGTTTCTCTTAGTTTTTCAAATCTCACACAAGTTCGGATTGCGGTTGGGTTCCTCGTTAAAACCGTAGAATTCTTCATCTACTTCCATCTTATTCAATTTCACAAAATGAACTGTACAAAGAAATCTATGGAAATGGACACTGATAAGTGCTGGTAATATATAATTTCCCAGTTCATCTTATTGTAAAGAATATTATCATTTGACTATACAATAGATCCACAATGAACGCATGAACCCTGCGCATGAAACTTCTGGTCTTTGTTTAGTTGAGGTACAAGTACTCAGAAGATTCAATTGATTTTGAAAAAAAAAAATAGAAAAATGGTGAGAAATTTGACTAGAAATGGGACACGGCATCGCCAGGGACAGTTTCAATTTGTATGAGTTGCAGTTCAATAACATATAACATAAATTTATGTTAAAATGAGGAGCAAACTATTCAATATACTCAAAAGTATGAACAGGAGAAGGAAAAATAGCCAGAAGGGCAGCTTTTCCATCATTTATTTTGTATCTTATGTTGATTCTAGTAGAAAACATATCTGAAGCATGAAAGTTTGTTGCAATGTTTTTGGGAAACAATAATCGCTAATAATTAACGTGCGTTTAAACAAACAACATAATTAGTCTAAAAACAACCATTTTTTTAGGATGATGTATTTCCTAGGAGACTACGCTAAAAGTTACATACGTATAAAAATATGATCTCAAAGAGAATGCAAGAATGCAGATGCTTGTGCTTATGAGACAAGTGGAAAATGTAATTTTAAAGATTTCGATATTGTCAATATTGTCATTTCAGTTTCATAAACCTCTGAACCGCAATTATAATTATGTAAATTGAAAAACATTTACTTAAATTAGAAATGTGTGTCAAAGAGTGTTGACATGAAAATGAAGAGCACATGCATGCCACTTGCGAAATATGAACGTAATCATTCATTTGATCGTTGCTGCAATACTACCGTTTTATAAATAAACAGTTTTAAACCATTGGAAAGTTATGTGATCAATGGCTTTCTTTCTAATGACTATAACAGCATAATGTTTCACCAACATATAGAAACTCATTTCTCCCAATGGCAAGATCAAAATGTACAGTTTCACCAACAGATATCAACTGCACAGAAAAGAATACAAAGGCATTCTTTTTACACACCCAATTTTGTTTTTTCATTCCAGCAAAATGATTTGCTGGTTGTTCACCAGCAATTCCCTATTTTGCTGAAATCCCGCAATCGGTTTTACCAATAACTGAAAAACAGCAATTAGCAAAATTTTTACCAAAATCTCAGTAACCCTGTTTACCTGTCAAACATAAGTCACGCATCAAGTTGTGAGTTCTTTGGTAACTTGAAAAACATTGAAAAAATGGATCCGAATCTGTATAAAATCATGGAAACTTAAACGTAGGAAACTATGATTTCGAAGAAATTGATAAGTAAAATGTAATGGAAAAAACATTTGATTTTGGCAGGTTTATGTTTTAAGACGAAAAAATGGCGGATTAATTTGGAGTAAATTGATAATATATTTTTCTACGGTTTAACTTATACATTTTTGGGATTTTCATTTTTTTATGTGCCTGCATGTGCAAAACTAAATAAAATAAGCAAGGATTGGATTGCTTTATTATCTTAAAAGCATTAATCAATATTGAAGATTGTCCGAAATAGTTGCCTCACCTTTGTTTTTATTTATTTTTATTCAATTTTTTTTTTGAAAACATTGCGCTGATGTTTCAGTGCTGGCAAAACAGAAAATTATGGGTATTGTGGGTTTGCTGGTCGTTCAGCAAATCACAAGGAAGTTTGCTGAAGTTACAGTTAAGTGCTGTCAGTTTCATGAAATTTGTTTTTGCTGGAATAACAGTAATATGTATTTTGCTGGATAGATTGCTGGTTTTACAGCTCGGCAAAATCCAGCAAAATTTTGCTGATTTCCAGCGAAATAAAATGAGTGTGTAGTATAGAGTTCGAAATAACATCGTGGTAACCCGGTATGTCGGTTTCTGACAAACGGTGCATTCGGGGTATTTTTTTCGGGGAAACGGTACATTCGGGGAATTTTTTTCGGGCAAACGGTACTGTAGGATAAGGAAGCGATGCATTAAATAAATGTTACAAACAAATTTATTGTTTTCATCAAAGAATATGCGATAGCACTAGAAAATAGAAATGCCATTCCCCCCTTGCAAGTTGTTTTCCCTTCGTTGTTTCCCTCTTCGTTGTTTCCTTTTTCGTTCGTTCTCAGCTACGATGGCTCTGATTGGTTGGAGCGGGGAAGCCAATGGCTATATAAGTAAAGCACACTGCGTTTGCAAACTCATTCCATAAACGGACGTCGTAGTGTACGGACCAGCAGCAGCAGGAGCAGCAGCAGCCTACCGAGGAGCGGGGTTAGCCATCCGGTAGCCATCCGAAAGCAGCAGCCGGTGTATATATATATTCGTATATACACCCGGCCGGCTCAGTCTGAATCGGACGTCGTAGTGTACGGACCAGCAGCAGCAGCCTACCGAGGAGCGAGGTAGCCATCCGGTGCTACAATGGATAAAGCAACGACATTAGCCAGCCAAAGGCTAAAACTGATCCGAATAAAGCTGATCCAGTTAGACGCCGCATAAAAAAAAAGAGAATAGCACCGTGCACGTGGGCAGCCGACGGCCTTTTGGCCTCCACAAAAAACGTCACGGCGTCTGCAAAAGGAACGAAAAAAACGCCGGATCACGACAGGTACATTCGGGTAAATAGGTTTCGGGAATACGTCATTCGGGCAAAGTGTTTTCGGGGAACTGGTTTTCGGTGAAAAGTCGGACAACCGAAAGAAAGTTCTTCCAGTTGATGCAAGGCTAATAAATCGTTTCCAAAAAAATATTTATTTGTTAATTGGAATCCGAGATCAACAAAAACACTTCATCCTTTGTATATTTGATAATACTCCTTCTCGATGTTCAGAATCATCTTCCAAAAATGTTTGAGCAACAAAGTTCACATTTTCTTGAAAACACCGCCCGCATAATCATAAACCATTCCTGGACCATTTTCCTTAATGTTGATGACCGTTTCCGTTATTGTTACGACACATACCCTTATATTTGATAACTATAAACAAACAATCTCGTATAAAGTTTTAACGATATATCAGATAGTAAAAAGTCAAATAACAAAATGCTGAATAGGCGGTTAAGTTTAATTACCATAAAAATATGACAATTTTTAAGAACAACATTGCTGTGCTCTATGCTAAAAGGTTGTTATATAATCCAGACCGAGTGCAGACAATTAAAAACCTTTCAAAGACAATATGGCATACATTAACAATATGTGTTAATATACACGGATCCGTGAACTGCAGTCATGAATTCGAGAACAAGCAAAAATACACCGTGAACTGAATCACGTAATCATGAACTAAATCACGTTTTTAGGTAAAAATCCTGAAAACGTGAACTAGTTCACGGTCCGTTTTCATTTTCGTGAACGCTTTTGTTTCTGTGTAGAGGTTATAAGGTGAAGGAGATGAAACTATTCGGTAACAAAAACATAAAATGTGATAATATATCTTACATTTGAATTATGGTTTTGACAGTATAGCAAATTGTTTTTCGCGTTATGCGGAAGTAGAGTTGCTTGAAGTTATCATCGTCTCCTTCTCGTCATGTTTTATAGACTTTCATTGAACGATCAAAACCTTTGTAAACACTTTTACGTCAACTACCATTGGAAATGATAAATGAACAAAATCTCCAACGTACATTTTATGTTGTTCCTTCCACGAAACACACGATTCTGTTAGTTCGATTTCAACTGAGTATGCTCAACAGGTGACTCAAGATTTTGTGAGCATTTACTCAGATTATACTTTTTATTCATATGGATTTGGATGTTCGAAAAGTAAATACTCAAATTCTTGCTTTTGTCATATCGATGTGAGTAATTGCTCAAGTAAAAGGTTTGACGTACGCATTTGAGCAAAGTAAAAGATTTTACTCACTTTATTCATATGACCTAATAGCTGTGTTGTTTAATTCACCAATTGTTTTTGTGGACTGAATTTGATGAGTTGCGCTGTTAGTTTGCGTATCATATCGTGCAACCGTGACACATGATTCATGAGATTGATACACAGTTTTTGTTGCACATATATTTGAGGGTGTGCGTGTACTGAAATAAATTTATTGTTTTCGTACACGCTCACACATGATATTGGGAACTAAAGGCAAAATCAAAATAAACTAAATTTGAAATCAACATTGAGTAAATATCTCGGTAGGCTTTGCTCCAATCATATTTGAGTTTATCTTAGTTTTTTTTCTGAATTCTATACAGAACATTCAGATTTTGAAACATATTAAAATATATTTTCATGAGCTAATATAGATTCGTTTGGATTAAAAATTATTTTTCAAACTGTAGAACGAAGGACAAATCTTGGAATAAATGGAATGTGTCCCACTATACATAACATCTTAATTAAGTTGGGTTAATACCTAGTTAATACTTATAAAAATATTAAGCCCTTCTTTTTCCTCTGTTCGGGACATAAACTACTGCGACCAGTAATAATTCTCACAACCGATTGAATAATGAATAAATAAAAACAACTAACCTTCATAGTTTTAAGTATAATCATTGGATCACAGCAAGAATAACAACGATAACAACAACGCATAGCATAAAACGTCATTTTTACTGATAGCAACATAATTCACTTCACTCCACTTCACCTATTTTGCTAACCACCACCAACAATCAATATGCAACTAGCGATTTGAAATTGGTTCACTGTTGTAGAACCCCTTGGTCTGAATTACACCTTGAAGCCAACACCTTGCTGTACATATTTGCGCCTGTGTTTTGATTTGCTGTGTTATTTTGACAGAATATTTGAGAGTGTGTTCGTGTGAGTTCATTATGAGGGGCGCATTATTAAGCTTGGGACCGATGTGCTAGTACTGACTGAGCCAAGAAAAAAATCGTTTTTGTATGGGACCTACTGGTCCTAGAATTAGTTTATGCCACCACCCAATGGTACACTCTCCGTCTCTCTTATTTTGCTCTTAGATTTTCTACAAAAATGGCTAACATCAACCATTTTGAGTAATATAATAAATAAAAACGTAATATAATAAATGATAATTACTAACAACTGCAAGCGCACTGTTTCAAGCACATCACTTTTATCTCCATCAGCGTGGTTTTGGTCTTATTAGAACTGTCAAAATACACATTTGCCTTCTTCCTTTTGCTCCTCTTCACAACTCAATAGCTCACCGTGATCCACCTTACAGTGGATTGATGAGCTGCATGGTGGTTGCACGTGAGCTTTTATCGTGTTGCGTGACATCGCTGTGACATTTTCAGGCAAACTCATCGAAAAGCGACTGGTGAGAAAAACAACAGCACTAATTTTACTGATTGCATTCTAGGAATGTCTAGGTTCATCACAAAAGTGCTGTTGTTTTTCTCACCAGTCGCTTTATGATGAGTTTGCCTGGAAATGTCACAGCGATGTTCCGCAACACGATAAAAGCTCACCTGCAACCACCATGCAGCTCATCAATCCACCGTAAGGTGGATCACGATGAGCTGTTGAGTTGTGAAGTGGAGCAAAAGGAAGAAGGCAAATGTGTATTTTGACAGTTCTAATAACACTTTTGATTGTTATTTTTTGTATTCTCTCCAGCGCGGAAGTAACGATCTTTGATGAAGTTTTCAGAAGCAGATAATTTCTCATCTCCATGCGAAGCGCTAGGAACGGACAGTAATTTTATTGCTAGAACGCAAAGACATGAAGAGATTTCCCCCCTTGCCTATCCTGCATAGGATAGTATGACAAAGGGTTATGTGCCTGATCGGATACTACCGTTAAAATGCCCTCCGCTCGTTTTCAATCGTGTATCTTTCATTTTCAAAGCCTGCCGTTGCCTATACGGACCTATCAATACAGTTTCTCTTCATGTCTTTGCGTTCTAGCAATAAAATTACTGTCCGCTCCTAGCGGTTCGCATGGAGATGAGAAATTATCTGCTTCAAGCTTCATCAAGATCGTTACTTCCGCGCGCTGGAGAGAATGCAAAAAATAACAATCAAAAGTGTTGACTAGAACTGTCAAAATACACATTTTGCCTTCTTCCTTTTTGCTCCACTTCACAGCTCAACAGCTCATCGTGATCCACCTTACGGTGGATTGATATGAGCTGCATGGTAGTTACCCAGGTGAGCTTTATCGTGTGCGGAACATCGCTGTGACATTTCCAGACTGAAGCTCATCGCCAAAGCGACTGGTAGGAAAACACTAGCAACGGCACTTTTGCCCAGTGAACTGGAGCATTCCTAGAGTGCAATCCAGTAAAATTGAATGTATTGTTTTCGCCAGTCGCTTTATGATGAGTTTGCGCAGAATGTCGCAGCGACCTGTTCCGCGGCACGATAAAGCTCGCACGCCAGCCGCCGTACTGGCTCGTCAATCCGCAGCAGGTGGTCACGGCGAGCTGTTGAGTTGTGAAGTGGAGCAAAGGAAGAAGGCAAATGTATTTGACGATTCTAATAACACTTTTGATTGTTATTTTTGTATTCTCTCCAGCGCGGAAGTAACGATCTTTGATGAAGTTTTCGAAGCAGATAATTTCTCATCTCCATGCGAACCGCTAGGAGCGGACAGTGAATTTTATTGCTAGAACGCAAAGACATGAAGAGAAACTGTATTGATAGGTCCGTATAGGCAACGGCAGGCTTTGAAAATGAAAGATACACGATTGAAAACGAGCGGAGGGCATTTTAACGGTAGTATCCGATCAGGCACATAACCCTTTGTGCATACTATCCTATGCAGGGATAGGCAGGGGGGAAATCTCTTCATGTCTTTGCGTTCTAGCAATAAAATTACTGTCCGTTCCTAGCGCTTCGCATGGAGATGAGAAATTATCTGCTTCTGAAAACTTCATCAAAGATCGTTACTTCCGCGCTGGAGAGAATACAAAAATAACAATCAAAAGTGTTATTAGAACTGTCAAAATACACATTTGCCTTCTTCCTTTTGCTCCTCTTCACAACTCAATAGCTCACCGTGATCCACCTTACAGTGGATTGATGAGCTGCATGGTGGTTGCACGTGAGCTTTTATCGTGTTGCGTGACATCGCTGCTGACATTTTCAGGCAAACTCATCGAAAAGCGACTGGTGAGAAAAACAACAGCACTAATTTTACTGATTGCATTCTAGGAATGTCTAGGTTCATCACAAAAGTGCTGTTGTTTTTCTCACCAGTCGCTTTATGATGAGTTTGCCTGAAATGTCACAGCGATGTTCCGCAACACGATAAAAGCTCACCTGCAACCACCATGCAGCTCATCAATCCACCGTAAGGTGGATCACGATGAGCTGTTGAGTTGTGAAGTGGAGCAAAAGGAAGAAGGCAAATGTATTTTGACAGTTCTAATAACACTTTTGATTGTTATTTTTTGTATTCTCTCCAGCGCGGAAGTAACGATCTTTGATGAAGTTTTCAGAAGCAGATAATTTCTCATCTCCATGCGAAGCGCTAGGAACGGACAGTAATTTTATTGCTAGAACGCAAAGACATGAAGAGATTTCCCCCCTTGCCTATCCTGCATAGGATAGTATGACAAAGGGTTATGTGCCTGATCGGATACTACCGTTAAAATGCCCTCCGCTCGTTTTCAATCGTGTATCTTTCATTTTCAAAGCCTGCCGTTGCCTATACGGACCTATCAATACAGTTTCTCTTCATGTCTTTGCGTTCTAGCAATAAAATTACTGTCCGCTCCTAGCGGTTCGCATGGAGATGAGAAATTATCTGCTTCTGAAAAAAGTTCTAATAAGACCAAAAACAAGCTGATGGAGAAAAAAATGATGTGCTTGAAACAGTGCGCTTTTGCAGTTGTTAGTAATTTTTATTTATTATATTACGTAACGTTTTACCCTTCTTACATCAATAGAAGGGTATTAAGATCGACGAACTGAGCACATGTCTGTGTGTATGTGTGTGTGTGTGTGTGTGTGTGTGTGTGTGTGTGTGTGTGTGTGTGTGTGTGTGTGTGTGTGTGCTATTGATTTTTTTCATTCGGACCTTTCGTTACGAAGATATGAACGAAACTGTACTTGAAGGCCTATTATAATAGTAATCAAACAGTTTAGTCTCCAATTACATACTAAGCTATTTGTGTACCGATTTTAGTTTTGTTGGCAAATTAAAGCTATGATATCTCCAAATAAATGGTCAAAACTTTATTATGATTGGATAATCCTTCATGGAGATATGACCAAAACAATACATGAGAGCACATTATTGTGAGATGACAATATACTCGGTGCAGTTCAAACCCGAACAAGACCTCTCACCCCAATCGATGCCGCTTGCATTCTATTGTTTCGCTTCTCGTGCATTGTATAGCACATATAGCGGACTAGCCACACTATGCGACTGTATATTAGAGCATTAGAGCAGGATCGATTGGCTCGAGTGGTCTGGTTTTGAACTACAACGAGTATATTCGAAAATTAGTCTCCATATACTTTAACCAATTTTCAACGAAAATGTACTTATTAAGCTTATTGAATCCATATCGATAATCAAAATTGACGCTTAGGATTGTCTAATAATTCATTCTATGGACTGATTTTATGAAATTTCTAGTATTTATGTAATTTCCCCTTTTATATAACTAACATAAACAGGTCATTAAAGACTATTAATGGTAAAATACGGAAAAAAAATCACATCGCTGAACAATACGCTCAGTTTTGACAAATAGTTCATTTTATAAACTGAATGTATGGCATATTGAATATTTCTGAATCTTCTTGGAATTTCTGATGAAAATATGTATCCCTTACAATATTGCCCACATTTGAATTCTCGTGAAGTGTAAGAAGGGTTCAGTCTCACCATCGGTGGATTAATGCGGGTTTTTATTTATTATATTACTCAAAATGGTTGATGTTAGCAATTTTTGTACAAAATATAAGAGCAAGTTAAGAAAGACGGAGAGTGTACGCGGCCAGATGGATTTTCTTCGACGAATGTATCATTAGGTGGTGGTTAGCAAAATACCGGCGAAGTGGAGTGAAGTGAATTATATTGCTCTCAGTAAAAATGATGTTTTATGCTTTGCGTTGTTGTTATCGTTGTTATTCTTGCTGTGATTTAATCATTATCTTAAATCTTTCAAGGTTAGTTGTTTTTATTGATTCATTATTCAATCGGTTGTGAGAATCATAACTATCATATTTTACAGGTGCATATCAGTGTTTATACAAACGAAGACACATCTTGTAACGTACTAGAATTGGAGGAATGAACACAACATCTCTACGATGAAACCTGTCATGGTTATTGTGAATTGTGAAAATATAGACCATAAGAAAGATTAGAATACGGACAGCATGACGGCGACGTGATTCGACTACGAACCAGTGCCAACCGCTGAATTAAAGTATTCTTCTTCAAGATGATGGAATTTCAGTTGCAGCACTGATTTGGTATGTTACTTGAGAGGACGCAACCGAAGTCAAATCAATGTGGATAGGATGTGGATAGGTCCGATAGAGTTAGGCTGGTTTTGAAAATTGAATAGAAATCGTTTTGAAATTGAGCGTAGGGCTTTTGTTAGGCAGTGTTTCAAAGCAAACGTATACATTTATGACACACATCTCCATGCGGGGTAGGTCAAGGCAGGAACAAATTGTTATTAATATTTCTACTGGAATTGCATTAAACATTCCAAAGTGAATCCTAGAGGGTTTGAGCTGTTTAGTGGAATACCTGTAACAAGAAATTAGAAGAAGAATTAGTATCTTCCATTTAATTCCAACTACGTTTGCTTATCTTCGACAGATACGCGTATTTCGTCTACAATGTGCAGACTTCTTCAGTGTCTCGTACTAATAACTCGACTTAAAGAAAACCTTCGCCACCTGCCGTATATATACTATTTTCTAAATACAAAGCGTTGACCTATCATTATGTTGTTTATACCTATCTTTTATTTTGTTTATATCTATCCTGATTCAAAAACAAGTGTACTTAATATCTACCTCACTTTTTTTTTCCATCCATACCTAACCTACTTATTGTGTAGCAGTGGGTGCTCCGTTTCGTTACACTGTTACACTGTTACACTGTTACACTGTTATTATTAGTTACACATGGCTCTTCAACTTAATACCCAAACGACATCAAACCCGACGAAACGGAGCACCCGGTGCTACACAATAAGTAGGTTAGGTATGGATGAAAAAAAAAAAGTGAGGTAGATATTAAGTACACTTGTTTTTGAATCAGGATAGATATAAACAAAATAATAATAAGATAGGTATAAACAACATAATGATAGGTAAACGCTTTGTATTTAGAAAATAGTATATATACGGCAGGTGGCGAAGGTTTTCTTTAAGTCGAGTTATTAGTACGAGACACTGAAGAAGTCTGCACATTGTAGACGAAATACGCGTATCTGTCGAAGATAAGCAAAGGTAGTTGGAATTAAATGGAAGATACTAATTCTTCTTCTAATTTCTAATTCCAAAGTGAACTCATTGCTCATATTCGTTTCGCACATTTTATATAAATTTTGATCAAACTTTCGGATCGGCCTTTAATGTTGATCATCTATGCATCTATAAATGTACAAAAAAAAACTATATTTCTTTTTACTTTTCCTGTGGACATTTATTAGGCTCAAAATGTGTAGCCAATCAAATAAATCTAGTTAAAACAATTGCCAATTCTGTTTGCTCGGTTTACATTAAACAAAAATGTAACTTTTGGATTAACTCCATAGGTATCGTTTCCCAAAAAAAAAACATTTGCTCGGATTTACAATTTGCATGAGCATGAGCATGATTGGCCGCCCACGCATGCAATTCCGTTATTGCCAGATCAGCTGTATTTACACAAAAACCAGATGCTTTGGGACTAACATACATCTTCAATGTTTAAAAACTGGTGACCCATTATAAAGCAATACCGGCGCCAGCCGTGCCCGAATACTGGTCAAGTAGGGAATGGGAAGGAATGTGTTGACATGATACTCGCTTTGGAGGAAGCCGAGAAATCCTCTGCACTTCCACGAGAAATCACTAGGATGTTGGATAGTTGGGGAAAGATTAGCAGTCACCTTTTCCACTGCTACTACGTTGCGACCAGACTGAAAAATATCACCAATCGACTCCGAACGACCGTAACTTTATACTTTCAATCCTTTAACCCAATTTTCACGGTTTTTTAGCGTTAAAATTTCGCTTCATTTCACTGCCACCGAGAACCGTGATTCTAGACTTTATTTTTTTCGATTCCTACTCTTGCTAATAATCATCGATTCATTCGCGAAAAAGTGGAAAAAAAAACTCAAAAACTTCATAATTTATGTCTATGTGTCACAATACTACCACTAACTCAACATTTGCTCGGATTTACAATTTGCCGAGAAACTAATAAACTTGTGATTTTATATTATATATAAAATATAATTCAATATATACAGAATAAATAAACAAAATCGAACAAATTAATTAAACAAATTTAATCAATATTATTATTATGAGTTATTTTATATAAATAATCATGTATTAACAAATTATTTATTATAGTTAACCATATAGATTTTATACATGCAGCAAGGGCTTAAGATTTGTATAAGTATCAACTCAACTTAATTAAGAGGTTGTGTATAGTGGGACACATTCCATTTATTCCAAGATTTGTCCTTCGTTCTACAGTTTGAAAAATAATTTTTAATCCAAACGAATCTATATTAGCTCATGAAAATATATTTTAATATGTTTCAAAATCTGAATGTTCTGTATAGAATTCAGAAAAAATAAACTAAGATAAACTCAAATATGATTGGAGCAAAGCCTACCGAGATATTTACTCCAAGTTGATTTCAAATTTAGTTTATTTTGATTTTGTCTTTAGTTCCCACTATCATGTGTGAGTGTGTATGTTCGGGAAGAAACTATGTTTTGCGGGACAAAAGGAAACACCTATTTTGATAGCAGTTTTGCACAGCTTCAAAGCTGAAAATGTATATTTCGTTAGCTCGATCTTAATGACAAAGAAAATAAACTTACATTTTGGTGTTCTCGTGTGCCTCACGAATTTGCTAATATATAGTGTATTACACACGTTGGGTAAATCTAGAATTCTGATGTTAGTATACATTTCGAATTTATTTTTAAATCTTATTTTCCTCACCTCCGCAATACAATCTTCCTTAACAAACTTCTTTCCTTCCTTTAAACTGCTCAACTAATTTTCCCTCGTAGCTAAATCACGATTAAACTTCAACTTTCTTTCTTCAATAGTTTATAATTTCTTTTCAGCTCGATTTTCTATTTCTTTCTTCTCACTACTGTTGTTGTTTTCGGTCTTCTGCCGCCGCTGCTCTGACGGATTGGACACGATGACAGCTGCCGTTATGCTTGACTGCGCAAACGTATAGGGCGTAACCGGGACTCACTTTTCTACCCGTAACGCTTGCACGGTGGGTTCGCCAACATCACCCCGCCCGTGTAGTTCCGGTTCGCTTGAACAATCTTCTTCTGGCTTTCTATATGTCCCACGAACGTCTAACAGTGCCAACTTGGTCGCTGGACGGATGACCAACCCCCTGGCAGTACTCACTTCAGCTCTTCGGACTTGTCCATCCTTCCCAGACACAACATCAGTAATTCGCCCCCGCAGCCAACCGTTGCGCTTGCCTTCGTCGACCACGATCACCAAGTCACCGGGCTTCAATGGTTCTACTGGTTGGAACCATTTGGTACGTCGGGTTAGAGTAGGCAAGTATTCACGTACCCATCGAGCCCAAAACATGTCAACTAGGTATTGGGCCAGCTTCCAGCTGTCTCGGAGGGTCGCGTAGTCCTGTACCAGATCCCTGCTGGGTTGGTTGACTCCTTGTGTTCCGTAGAGCAAGAAGTGGTTTGGCGTAAGAGCCTCCTGTTCCGCGTGGTCCAACGGAATGTACGTTAGTGGTCTCGAGTTGACGATGGACTCAGCTTCAAGTGCCACAGTTTCCAAAACTTCGTCGTTGGGGTGATGTGGATGGTCTGCTATAGCCGCCATCGCTGCCTTCACTGATCTAACCATGCGCTCCCATGATCCTCCCATGTGGGGCGCCAGTGGCGGATTGAATAACCATCTTGTATTTGTATTTGTGAATGTAGCAGCGCAGCACTCGTTGATTGTCTTGAGTTGCTCTTTTAGCAAGTTATTTGCTCCTACAAAGCATGTCCCGTTATCTGAGCAAAACGTGTTGGGAGATCCTCTGCGCGCCACGAACCTCCTGACGGCCATCACACACGAATGAGTGGACAGGCTGTGGACAATCTCGAGGTGCACTGCTCTGATCGACAGACATGTAAAAAGCGCAACCCAACGTTTGACCAAGCTGCGTCCTTGCTTGACGAAAACGGGACCAAAGTAGTCCACCCCAGTGTGTGTAAATGGCCGTACGAAAGCAGTCAGCCGGGTTTCAGGCAGTGGCGCCATGATCGGAACCTGAGGTATTGCCTTCTGAATCCGACAATGTTGACACCGTTTAGCTGTCTTAGCAACTAACACGCGAAGCTGTGGAATTCGAAACCGCTGTCGTATCTCGTTCACAACCGTTTCGTTGTTCCCATGCAAAAAGCGGACATGGTAGCTTTCCACTAACAATTCCGTTACCCGATGGTCCTTTGGAATGATGATCGGATACCTCAAGTCTCTGGATACTAGTGGCGCAGCTATTATACGGCTATTCATCCGAAGGACCCCATCTTCGTCCATTATCGGTGACAGCTGATACAGCGCGCTCGATTTACCGATCTGCTTCGGTTCAGCCTTTGGGTGTTCTACGTTATAGCTAAGCGTGGCGTATTCATCCGGATATTCTTGCTTCTGTACCAGTTTCCAGATCAGAGTTTCAGCCTTCAGTAGTTCTTCTTGCGTGAGTGGACCTTGAGCATTCAGACCCAGGAACACCTTCGTCGCTCTAATGACGTATGCCGCCGTCCGCTGAAGCCTCGACCACTTGGAGTACCGTTGAACATCCATGATCGGTGATGGCATATCTCGATGATGTAAGAAAACCGCTCGTAAATCCTCTACTGTCGAATACTCCTCCGAATTTTCCTTTCGCCAGTTCTCGTTTGGTTCCATTAGAAAAGCCGGCCCTACATACCACCAGTCATCGGGTTTAAAACTGGGCCCGTCTCTCCATTTCGTCGCTTGATCTGCAACGTTCACTTTCGATTGTACCTTACGCCATTCGTCCACGGTGGTCGTGCTCAGAATTTCTCCTACCCGGAAGCCGACGAACTGATGATAACGTCGGGTTTCAGATTTCAACCACGCGAGGACGGTCGTCGAGTCGGACCACAGAACCCAAGCGGACACTGGTACAGTTAGTGCCTTGCAAATACTTTCCAACAGTCGTGATCCGATTAAAGCTGCTTGCAGCTCAAGCCTCGGAATTGAGAGAGGTTTTAATGGGGCAACCTTGGTCTTTGCGGCTATCAAGGTGCATATTGGAATCCCATTGCTTATACTCCGAAGATACGCAACGCAGGCATATGCGTTCTCGCTGGCATCGACAAAGATATGAATTTGGGAACCCTCAAGCGTAGCCACGGTCCCTGCGAAGAAACATCTTGGTACACTGACTTCGCTTATCTTAACCAGCAGTCCAATCCACTGGCGCCAATCTTCCAGTATTTCGCCATTGATTGGTACGTCCCAGCCTGATCCTGTTCTCCAGATGCGCTGCATGAGTATCTTCCCGTGGACCGAGAAGTGTGCTACTAGTCCTAACGGATCAAACAAGGACATGATCGTTCGTAGGACTTGGCGTTTAGTGGGTGCATCCTGACTCTCCACAATGTTCCGAACCTCCTCCTTAAGGCTGATTTCGAAACTGAACACATCTTCAGATGGCTTCCAGACCATACCGAGTACCCTCTCTACTCCCGAATCCAGGTTAAGTGACTTCTGCTGAACTTTGCTAGTCTCACCGACGCGCTCAAGCACAGCGGCAGAATTCGATGAAAAGTTCCGAATCTCCATCCCAGCTTTTGAATGCACAAGTTTCACCTCACTAATCAACTTTACCGCTTCATCTACCGTATCAGCACTGTCCAGATAATCGTCAACATAGTGGTTTTCGATTATGGCTTTGACTGCATCAGGGAATTCGTCAACGTACTCCTCCGCATTTCTGTTTTTTAGATATTGCGCGATGCACGGAGAGCACGCCGCGCCAAACGTGGCTACGTCCATCACGAAAATCTGCGGAGGTTGTCCAGGCCGTTCTCGAAATATGAATCTTTGTGCCTGTTTATCCTTCTGCCGGATCAGGAATTGGTGAAACATTTCCTTTATGTCTCCACTGAATGCGATACGCTTTTGCCGGAAACGTAATAGAACGGTCGTAAGAGCAGTCAGCATGTCCGGCCCCTTTAGCATCATATCGTTAAACGAAACGCCATTTACACGAGCTGCAGCATCCCAAATCAGTCGCACTTTCCCTGGCTTATTCGGGTTCTTCACTACCCCAAGTGGTAAATACCAGACGCGTCCAGATTCCGTTGACTCCCATTCTGAGGCTGTTATCCGATGGGCGAATCCCTTTTCGAGATACTCCGCTATCTGTTTCCTCACATTCGCATCGAGGTCGGGATCCTTCGATAATTTCCGTTCCAGCGATTCCATTCTTCGCACTGCCATTGCGTAGCTGCTTGGAAGACGTGGGTCATCACAGCGCCATAGCAATCCGGTCTCCATTTTGCCATCCACCCTTCGAGTAGTTTCCTGGAGAATCTTCAATGCACGTTTGTCTTCCTCCGACTGAGGACTGACTTTGATGCTCGCCTCGTCTACAGCCAGGAACCGCCTGAACAGATCGTGAAGGTCTGCCTCCTTCTCACCTTGCTCCACGTGAGCATTCACGTACTCGACAAGTCTCTGTTCAGAGGTGCATCGACCATAAATGCACCACCCCAGACGAGTTTTTGCTGCTACTAACTCTCCAGTACCACTTTCGCGGCTCTTGAGTGCACTTATTAACTTTGCATTGTCTACGCCGATTATCAGCTGAGGAACGACATTAGCGTAACCCTGCATAGGCAGTTTTCTCAGATGTGGGTGCACCTCGCAAAGTTCCTCGTAGACGACAGTCTGACTGGGAAGTTTCAACTGCTCTACCGTCCTTGCTCTTAGTGGAAAACTCCTCTCCTCACTCCGTCCTGAGATAGTTATTTCAATTAGTTGTGATCCTTTCTCAATCCTGGTTACATCACCAGTCCAGCATAGACACAATGGTTCACTAGGCCCTTTTACTCCCAGCAGGTTTGCCACTTCAACTTCCAACATGGTTGACGAAGATCCGTCGTCGAGGAATGCGTAGACGTCTACGCTCTTCCCGTTTCCGTAGAGTGTCACAGGCAGATAGCGCAGCAAAGCAGATGTAGTAAAGGAATGGTGATGCTGGTGTACGACATTTGTGTTGGCTGATGATGATGGTGAAGGAGTATTTGTGTTTGGTTTCCTCGCGTGCAGTAAAGGATGATGGCGCATGCGACAGTCTCCAACTCCGCACTCCTGCTTGGAGCGACATGGCCATGATCGATGGGGGATCAGGCATAGCCGACACAATCCCTTCTGTCGCATCACCTTCCACCTTTCGTCCGTATTCAGCTTCTTGAACTCTGGGCATTCGGCGATACGATGGTCTGATTTGTCGCAGTGTAAACATGGTTTGCAAATTGGACTACTGACTTCCTTTCGACTGGTGCTGCTTTCTGCCGGTCTCGGTGTGGTCGACGCTTGTTGGTGTACGAACAGCTTCTCCTTAGCAGGCTTTTCCCGTTTACTTTTCTCGTACTTTCCCGAACTCGACAATCCCGGATCTACGTGTAGAGTTACATCACTTGCCATCATTACAAGGTCCTTCATAAAGTCGTTAAATGTAGCCAAGTTGACAGTATAGTAGCTTCGTTTGTATGAAGCCCATTGCAGCTTCAGATTTGGCGGAAGCCTATCTACCAACTCTTGCAGTAGCATGGGATTGCTAATATGCTGCTGTTGGTCCGCCAAAATCATGTGCTCAACTAGGTGCTCCACTCCCATACCGAATTTGATCAAGGTTTTCAGATCATCGCCTCTGGGAGAGGGAATCTCTCGCATCCGTCTCAGAAGTGCAAGTATGATGACCTCTGGCCTTCCATAGATTCGTTGCAATGTAGCGATAACGTGAGTGACTGACTCCGGAATCAGCAAGCGGCTGCGAACACTATCCAGAGCAGCTCCTCGCAGGCAGCGTTGAAGCCTTGCCAAGTTCTCAGCATCATTATAGCCGCACGCTTCAGTAGAATTTCGGAAGGAGCTGAAGAATAGAGGCCAATCCTGTGGATCTCCAAAAAACACGGGTAGCTCTCTTGGTATGACCTGACGAGCAGCTAATTGTTCAGCTGTAGGACCTGCGACACACCGTGGACGAACTGGGTCAGGGACATATTGATACACTGGCCTTGGTCGTACGTTCTGATTCCCCGGTACGAACGATTGCTCAGGCCCCGGCGGTGGCTCTGGCACCATCGCACGATACTGCTGATGCCCCGACGGTGGCATCGACGACGTTGGTACCTGAAACTGTTGGTGCCCCGACAGTGGCACAAACACCGACGTAGTTGGTACCCGGAACTGCTGCTGCCCCGACGATGGCAACAGCACCGACGAATTCGGCGCAAGAAGTGGTTGTTGTTTCGACTGAAGCGGGTGCTCATCCAAATGTTGATTCCCTGGCTGTGGGACTACTGACATGGGTCGAGACTCCAACTGTCGATAACCATGTGTTATTACAGGTACTGCAATTTGCCCTTGATTAAAGGCAGACGATTGCTTCCATGCGACATTCCTATTAACTTCTGATTGTTGTAGTTGTTGTTGTTGATGCAGGTTAATTGCCTGCGGCTGGTATAATCTCGAAACTGCTCCGTGGAATAAAACTTCGTATGGAGCCGATGACCTTGAATTTGGTACGGACTCTTGCATCTGTCCCGCGGGCGGTGGCTGTACGTTCAAACACGTAGCACCCAGATCAGTTGATCTTGGCGGTGGCATCTCTGATTTTCCCATAAAACTCTCGTATCCCGATAGTTGATGCCCTAACTCATTACAATGGGCACGCCTCGGCTGCATAGTCGACGTCATTGGTATGGTTACCCGCCTGTCTCCTAGCGGTGGCAGTTGCTCTAGCGCATTCAATTGGTTGTCGTGCTCTAGAGTTCGCAAAATGTCACTCTGCTCGAGCCCCGGCGGTGGCATCGGCACTGGCGACATTGATCCGACGAATTGCCCCGGCGGTGGCAATGGCATCGATTGATTCGATTCGAAAAACTGCTCAGGCCCCGGCGGTGGCATGAACCCCGACGAGTTTGACTGAGTCTGCCGAGTCCCTGGTATTAGCACAGGGGCTGGCAGGCCGGACCCAGGAGGAGGCTCACCTTGATAAGGTTTCGCTTGTGGGAAAGGAGGTTGGGAGAATTTATCCTGTCTAGTTTGAGGTTTGGTCCTACTCACATTCCCTAATTGATTACTTCGTTGACTATCAATTCTCGCTGGTATTTCAATTGGTTGCTTTGGTGAACTACTTTTTACTACCTCAACTATAGGCTGCAATCCTACCTTCAGGCTACTTCCACTATTTCTCACCTGATTCATAGAAGACTGTCCTGACACTCTTTTTGATGGTTTACTACCATGTATTGTTGTTTCACCGATGCATTCATGTACCTCGTACATGTGTCTCGACGAAGAAGAAGGGGCCACTGCGTCCGACTGTGCACTTACAGACTGGACTTGCATCGGAGTCTCGCAGTCACTGATGAACGCCACCATCGTTGTAGTTGTTCCATTTGTAGCATTCCCCTTGGACACGGTAGAAACTTTAACCACTTCTTCCTGCTGCACCGGTACTTGCGGTTCGTACGTTTTGGCGATGATTCCCGCCTGTTGTAGCACTGCATTTTCGTTACTTCTCACATCGACTACCACTCCCGGTTGGACCGATGCTACGACATCAGCTTCAACACTGCCGATCACATTACTATTCGATAGTTGATATCTTCGACCTTGGGTTGCACTATCCTTCTGGTTTGTTACGATGATTTCCGACGCGATTAACTCTGGAACCTTCGATTCGTTAACTGCACCAATCCATCTTCCGGTGTTCTCGCGCACAATCCGGGAATTTACTCTACTTCTTGTGCTACGACTTTCTTCTTCTTCACGCAACTGCTCTTCGAGCGCTTCGAAACGCTGTTTATCAAATTCCGCCTCTACCCTGCGACGCAATTGTTGAAACTTCTCGGCATCTTCTAACTCCTTCAGACGGGTCTGCTTTTCGGCTTCCAGCTGCTGCATCTTCAGAGATAATCTCACTGCGCTTATACTACTGCGCGAAGTCGATCGGGTATGTCTGCTTGTACGATGTGATGATATGGTGACAACATCTTCTGCCTCGACGCACCTCCTGCAGGTGAAACTCCGATCGGGATCGGCAATCGAGTCACTTACTCCAGCGCAAGAGAAGTGTATATAGTTGTCACATTTGTCGCACTGGACAAGATTATCAACTTCATCCGGTCGATCACACAGCACACAATGGCTTGCCGGATTCATACTGCCGGAACTTTCTACGCGGTTATCCTAACCACAAATTTATATCAAAATCTTTGAAGATTTTGTTCGGGAAGAAACTATGTTTTGCGGGACAAAAGGAAACACCTATTTTGATAGCAGTTTTGCACAGCTTCAAAGCTGAAAATGTATATTTCGTTAGCTCGATCTTAATGACAAAGAAAATAAACTTACATTTTGGTGTTCTCGTGTGCCTCACGAATTTGCTAATATATAGTGTATTACACACGTTGGGTAAATCTAGAATTCTGATGTTAGTATACATTTCGAATTTATTTTTAAATCTTATTTTCCTCACCTCCGCAATACAATCTTCCTTAACAAACTTCTTTCCTTCCTTTAAACTGCTCAACTAATTTTCCCTCGTAGCTAAATCACGATTAAACTTCAACTTTCTTTCTTCAATAGTTTATAATTTCTTTTCAGCTCGATTTTCTATTTCTTTCTTCTCACTACTGTTGTTGTTTTCGGTCTTCTGCCGCCGCTGCTCTGACGGATTGGACACGATGACAGCTGCCGTTATGCTTGACTGCGCAAACGTATAGGGCGTAACCGGGACTCACTTTTCTACCCGTAACGCTTGCACGGTGGGTTCGCCAACAGTGTACGAAAACAATAAATTTATTTCAGTACACGCACACCCTTAAATATATGTGCAACAAGAACTGTGTATCAAACTCATGAATCATGTGTCACGGTTGCACGATATGATACAAAAACTGACAGCGCAACTCATCAAATTCAGTCACCAAAGGCAATTGGTGAATTTAACAACACAGCTACATTCACACAGAGAGTGATTTTAAGTGAAACATCTGATATTTGCATGAACGTCTCGTCAAGGTGAATTTAATACTTCAGGTGGTCTTAATACTGTATATGAGAATTTCAGCCATGTTTAAACGCAGACTAATACAATCCATATCAAGTAAAATACTGGTCTGGCAGACTGAAGCTGTCTCCTTTACACCTATGCAATAGTGCCTGTGATGTCAAACTCGCAGTTCCATTTTAAAACAAACGAGTAAAGGAGATGATTAGTTTCACACTGCCAGGCCTGTATTCTATGCCATGGGAATGATGCGTCAGGCTGCATGGTTTATTTACCAATATTTCGGGAGGGAAAGTGCACGTGCTAATGTTTGTAAACAAAACGTTTAGCCCAAACCGTTTACATTCATTTAGAACTCTTCACTCTTAGGCAAAATTGCAATAAACAGCTGTCATTATGTGCGTAATACACTAATGAGTGTTCCTTACTCTTTCGCTCCATTGCTAAATCTCATTTGATACCCCGCTACTTCACCCGTCTTCCCAACCGACTGAAGAAAATAGACCACCTGAAGTATTAAATTCACCTTGCGTCTCGTAACGGTAGTGTCAAATGAAACTCATTTAATTTCCGAAAAATGAAAAAAAAAACAGAGTAACTATTGCGCTTTTTGCACCTTATAAGAGTAGTGTGAGAATTTTTTTGTCACAATGATTTTTTTATCACACTCAACATTGTCCCAAAATTTACATTTGCAGTTGTTTGAGTTAGCGTGCACACTGCTCGGCGAAATGTCAAATTATCTTTCAGCAACTGGCGAACAACAACAAATCTAGACAAAATCGTCAAAAGGTCGAAAGGAACAATTGTAAACAATGACTTAAAACGTAAATTTCCTGGAAATGCCAGATTGCTTACATCTATATCTACTACCGATGGGAAGGTAATAACTCCTTCTATCTGTTTCTGGTGCTATTTTGGTTGTCGGAGCAAGCACATCCCAGAAAAATACGCAAGAGATCATTGTTTACAAATGTTACTTTCGACCTATTGACTATTTTGTCTAGAAATTATCCTTCCGGTGCAGAATCCGGATTTGGACTCGGATTTGGAAACAAAATCGGACAACAGTGTCACCAGCAGTGAGTTTCGGCTTGGAGTCAAATTATAAAAACGAGGGATTAAATCAATTTCACTATATTTCAGCTAATAAATACTACGTTGATACAACATTCGTCAGCGTTCCTAGACCGAACATGGAAATTCAAACCTACATGAAGGACGGAATGGTGGACAATTCTTTTCGAGAAGGTGCTGGATTACACGTACGCAGTTATCCAGTCAGAATCGATGTACCATCCTGTATTATTTTCCAAAGCAGCGTATGTACGAAATAATTGAGAAAGGCTGACGGAGTTGATATTCGAGATTTATAGCGTACCAGCTTTCTGCCTTGTCAAGAATGCTGTTTTGGCGGCATTTGCTAACGGCAGAGTCACTGTTTTGGTTGTGGATAGCGGGGTACTCACACTTCCGCTGTTGCAGTTCATGTAAAACACCGTTTTAAACTGGCTGAAAGCTTATTTGACCATACGATGCTGGGAGTAGGTCAGTTGGTTTCCACCAGCGTTGGAATGTGTGACGCTGACGTGCGCCTATCCCTTATGGATCGGTCTTAGTTACCGGAGGATATATTCTGCTGCCTGGCTTCCCGGAACGCTTGAATCGAGATCTGCAGCGCCGGGCACCATCCAACACTCGGTTGGAAATGATTTCGGCCAACGGTTCCGTAGAACGGCGGATCGGAGCTTGGATAGGCGGATCGGCATAGCGAATAGGCAAGCATCGGAACATTCCAGCAGATGTGGATTTCTTAACAAGGAGTATGAAGAGTCCGGAAAAAGCCAAGTGGAACAGAAATGCCCTTAAACGCAGACGGAGACGGACGATAACAAATAGATTTAGCGGAATAAGATTTTATGAATTGTCAAACAGTGTAATTGTAAACGCTCTTCTATTTGGGAATTTGGGAATACAGTTTGAAGGTTTTGTCTGTCTAGAAATTTTTGTTTACAAATTCATGCCGGAGATCTTAAAATAGAACTAATGTTCTGAAATATGATGACTTTTTAAGATAACGATTGTTTTACCTACACTTATTTATGAGTCTCAAGTGCCATAGGCCTAATGGAGCCGAGTTTTTTTTTCATTTTAACAACGACAATAACTTTAATGTTGGCTTTCAACAGCAGATTGGCGATGCGATACTGTTGCTGTTGGTCTGGCATTGATGTTGCATTGCGTTAAGCTGTAACGATACAATAGAAGTGGTATTACGGGGGACGAGATGGACATGTTAAAACGACAGCTAAGATCAGATCGGGCAATTCTAAATCGAGGCAATACCAGACAACGGAAGAATGGCCTTTGAAATGACGAACAGACTCCGACAGCCAGCAGATATAGTTGCCAATCGGTTGTTTTTGTTGAGAAAACCCGCCGTAGGAAGCAGTTGTTGGGTCTTCTGTGTCATCATCCGTGGTTAGATCAGCATCGTAATTGATGTCCAGCGGAAGTGGATTCAAATCGTCGTCATACTCTTCTTCCGGATCCCTTTCCGTGTCCATCAAAAATTTCTCTTCCATGTACGTACTGGTGCTCGCCTCCGATGCTGGATATTTCAGACGGCATTTTTATTCGCAGGTTCGGAATTTGTTTCATGCCATTTTGTTTGCTGTTATGTTGATTTGTTTGGTATCACATGTAAACAAACTATAATCGTAAATACGTCATGTAAATACATATGCACGCTAAATGCAAACATAACTGTTAATGCAAATTTTTGGGAAAAGCTTAGTGCGAAAAAAATACACTGCATGCACAATCTTCACAAATGTCTAGGAATTCGTGAAACTTGCAATACTATTGCAAGGAGATTTACTATTATCTCTACTCACTAACAAGTTGTTGAAGGTCCTAAAAGGACAGTTTTCAAAAGTAGTTCTCTGGAACGGTTTACATATTGCCCACCCGTTCTCACACATACAAACCAAGGATTCAACGAACCCAGATGAATACTTACCGGAACTTAAAATGATCACGCTGGTCAACGTGATTGTAAAAGGACAATACTCGACAGACGTGTCTGCTGTTTGTAAACAAAGAGGGGAAGTAAGATTCAAACGTTTATTTCTCAAAACTCCCAGCATCGTCACCGAAAGTAGTATCACCATCATGTTAGGGAAATGTTATCTCTTGTGTGTGTGTGTGTGTGGTCCTACTTTCTATGAAAATGCTGCGGGTTGAAAGATTTTAACGTTTGAATCTTACTCACCTCTTTGTTTGCAAAATCGGATACGTCTGTTTAAAAAAGTAGTCGAGAATTGGTGATGTTTGACAACGTAAGTCGTTTTACAATTATGCAGAGGTTCATGCCCAACTTAATCCGATTCAATGATATCGCAAACTGGTGTTGGCTAAGGGGCTATTCTTAAATCACGTAGACTTTTCTGGAAGTCTACGCTGAGTGAACGCCCCACAACAACGTGGTTGCTTCGCGCAGACAGGAGCAGGCTGCAGCCGTTCGTTTGGATAGTCATCAGTTTTAGCTTAATCACTTTTTCCACAAGCTTTGAACCGCTTTGCGGTCATGGAAAAAAAAGTCTCCTTTATAAATTTCCCAGAGAATAGGAGAAATGAGAATGAGAGGAAAATATAGTTTCACCGATCGAACTATAATGTTGCACAGATTATAGGAACCAAAAAGCTCCAAAAAATCAATGGGGAGTGAATTTTTTTTTCTTGCATATGTCCATGTCCCAGGCTAATGGTACACACGTGCACACTCTGCTTCCGTTTGTATCCATATTCGCATGCTAACATTGCGTCCTATTCTATCAGAATACCTTCGTATAAAAACATCAATCAACGGAGACTATCTCGTTGGCAACTGTAGCAAGATATGATAGCGATATTTTGGCAAACGTGGTCGGTAGATCACCTTCCCGAACTGCAACGACGCCAACGTGACTTTAAGGTTACGGATTTCAATGTTTTACCACCCGTGCTAGTCGCGGACTGCAATCTTCTTCATCCCTTGTAGTGAAATCTTGAACGCGTAGCTGAACTTCATAAAGGATATGATTGTCAAGTAAGTGTAGTGATTATTTTGGTCACAGTCCACTTTAACATAGCTACGCAGTGTTAAACCAACATCATATAAGTTATAGGTGAAATAAAAGGATGCACCAAACAAAATGTTCAAATAGAAATGTTTTCATGAAGAGATACTCAAATAGATTAGCAACAAATATACCGTGATGCAACCCTAATACCAATCAGTGCCAAATGCCGTTGACTAACAAAAAAAAACATTCGGTTGTATTCCACTAGATCGAATTATTCAGAAAAATTAATTTTGTGTTGTTTTTAGATGTTATATACATTCCAAAAACTTAAATAGCGATGCTGTTTGCCACGCGCAACTACGCGATTAACGTTAATGTTGGTTGTTGGGGACAACACACCTAGCACCAGTCATCGATTGAAAAGAAATCTGCATTCTAATCTTGATTGGCAGTGAAGTTGAAGAGGAAGAGGAGTATTCAATTGTGAGTGAAGCTGAAGAAACGTGTGTAGAGTTGGATAGCGTTCGATATTTGACTGAATTAAAGTAATTTTAAAGTACCTTGGAATTATCTAACCATTACTTTTTATAAAAAACAGTAACTACAAATTAGCTATAACATACATTCAGATAATTTCTTCAAGCTACTAGGATAAAGTTACTGGTAACCTAGAACTACAGTATATAGTACAAGATAAAGGAGTCATCTGCATGAGAACAATGTGCGGAAACAAAATGTTAGTTGGAATCAAATCAAAACTAATGTAATTCTTAACTAATGCTTCAAAGAAAATTACAGCTTTGATCTGTTATATTCAAGGCAGATTTCAAGGACAGTTATTACTGATTCCGAACAAAAATCAAAGATTTACCCGGAGTTACCCTCAACAGATCGAACGATGATGTAGAGGAAGATCCAGCTACCTGTATGATTTGCAATGGACCAGAGGAAGGTAGAATGGTATGCTGTTGCACTAATAAGTTGTGGACTCACTTCAAGTGCGCTGTAGTTGAAGAAGAAGTAAAAGATATTGATTGGAACTGTCCAAAGTGTTCCAAGAGATTCCAAGAAAGGCTTTTCGCATCTCGACTCAGATTCCATTCGAAGTGCAGGTTCTAGTGTTGCCAAACATGTGGAGCAACTTAAAGGGGAACAGCTAGCGAGGGAATAAGATGGAATTTCGAGCGAAGCGTCAGGAAATGACAAGAAGATTGGCGGACAAGCAGTTGTGTCTAGAAAAGGAAATGCGTGAACGCGATTTCAAGTTAGAGCTGGAAATGCAGGATCTTCAGCTTAAGCAAGAACATGAGTTGCTAGAACGACAGCTTACCGCAGAGCGAGAATTTTGCTAGAAACGGGAAGTGATTTGGCAGCGTAAATAACAGCGTGAAATAACAACCGGACGAAGGAGCTGCTGGACGAAAAACGCTCGGTTATGCTGATAAGAGCAAGGAGGAACAAGAGAAAGTGAAGAAATGGCTCTATAATCAGAATGATAAGTTTGACAAATCGAGAAGAAATCAAAAAGAAAAACCAGCAACCCGCGAACATCCTGACGAGGAGGAATTGTCGGACTATGATGATACTGAAAACTGTGAAACGGACGACGAAGAGATTTCCGTCTGGAACAACGTACAATTACATGGAAGAAGATTTACAAGCAAATGGGTTTTGGACAACGAACGGTAAGGGTAACAAAAGAAAAACTTGCAGCTTGGCAGGATACATCAAAATATCTTCCAACGTTTGAAGGAGAACCAGAAATTATTTATAAGCAGCCATTATTTATAAGCAGTTATGAATACACACCTGACTTTTGTGGAATCTCTTATATCGAGATTGCAAGACAGTTTTCAGGTGGATGCCCTTTAAGCTGTTCGTAGTAGACTGGTTCTTCCGAGTTCAGTTCCCAATATCATAAGAGATCTGCGCAACCTAGTCGTGCTATCTGTTTAAATAACCATGTAATTACGATGCACGGTAAAGGATTGTGGTGGAAATCACCACTATCTTTTGCTTCGTCGGGTAGAATCGGTTCAACTCATGAAAGTCTCATGTAATGTACACAAGAATCTATGGCGTGGAGTAATATTCCGTATGGTACCGGTGACGCTACGAGCAGGACAGTCTAGTTTGAACACCATGGCTTTCATAGACGAAGGCTCTTCTAGTACGTTGCTTGATGAAAAAGTTGCTAGGCGATTGGACGTGAAAGGCGAAGTCAAACCGTTGATTGTTTCATAGACCGGAGATATTGAGCGTTATGATAATAGTTCATGTAAAGTTAAACTTATGCTGACGGTGAAAAATTGCTGTGAGAAGGTTATTCTGTAAAATTTCCGTACTGTATCACAGTTGATACTGCCAAAGCAGACTGTACACTGTACACTTTGAGAAAATTGCAGCGCGATCTGAACATCTATCGGAACTACCGGTAGCACGTCGTAGGAACCTACAATATTGATAGGGCTTGACAACTTACACTTGTTAGCACCATTAGAATCGCGCGTTGGTAAACCAGGCGAAGCAGTTGCAGTACGTCCTAAACTGGGTTGGACTGTGTACGGTCCAGAGAAGAATCGTTCAAGCACTAATACGTTTCTTAATCTGCATATAATACAACAATGAACTACTGTCCGGCAAGGAAATCGATTCCAGACCTGTGGAGGAAAGATGAGCGCCGGTTCCCCAACAGTTATCCAATGGCCGTGCGTAGGCTGAAGGCGTTAGAAAGAAAACTGGATAAGGACCCCAAGCTGAAGAAAAATGTTTCTTCTCAGATTGGAATGTATCAAATCAAGGGCTACGCCCACCTGGGTACTACAGAGGAACTTGAGAATACACCGCAGTCATCTATTGGGTATTTGCCGCTCAAAATTGCGTTGAAACCTCGGAAGCCTGACAAAGTCCGTTTAGTAGTGTGGGACGCAGCGGCATTCGTAGATGGGGTATCTCTAAACTCGGAGCTGATAAAAGGACCGGATATATTGTAGCACTCCCTGTAGTGGTAACACGCTTTCGAGAAAAACCAATTGCGTTTGGAGTAGACATTGCCGAAATGTATCATCAGGTATGTATCAGACCAGAGAATAAACAAGCACTTCGCTTCCTATTCCGTTTTAATCTTTAATCCGCATGAAGCCCCACAAGTGTATGTAATGGACGTACTCCCGCTTGGAGCGACGTGTTCACCATGCTTAGTAATATTTGTAAAAAATCTAAACGCGGGTCAGCTCGCAGAGCAATTCCCAGCAGCGACAGAGGCAGTTATACACCGCTACTACGTGGATGATTATTATGACAGCACAGACACGGTTGAGGAGGCGATTGAGCGAGCTGAGCAAGTACAGTATATTCACGCTCAAGGCGGTTTTCAAAAAACAAAATTATTACTATTATTACTATTAGCACAAACACAAGCGAAGCACAAGTACAAATGTGCACTTCAACAAGGACAAGCAAATGGAATTCGAACGTGTTTATAGTGTGGGATCCAAAACAAGATGTGTTTTCGTTCACTATATCGTCTAATGCTGAACTGCAACAGCTCATTAAAAGTGGAGAACGACCAAACGAAAGGTGCTTAGTTGCGTGATGGCTCTATTCGACCCATTAGGCCTACTCACACCGTTTAATGTGCTTGGGAAAATGTTAATTCAAGATATCTGGCGGGCTGGTTGCGATTGGGACAACTGTATTGACGATGTGTCATTTGGAAAATGAATACGATGGTCAAGTTTGCTGTCGGATATCGAAATGTTCAAATCTCAACGTGACTAATTTGGAAATACACAAGCAGGTGAAATTGAAGATCTTCAGCTCCACATTTTTACTGATGCAAGCGTGGCAGCGTATGGTTGTGTGGCGTATTTCAGAGCGATAATACGAGGCGATATAATATGTGGCTTATAGTACGTTCACACTACTGCTTATATTACGTGATATAGAGTATCTTGATATCAGCAACTATACATCTAGTTTTCACTGGAAATAATTTACATGTCATTTGAAATCAAGATATTCTATATCACGTAATATAAGCTGTATTGTGAACGTACTATTAGTTATCTAAGGTGGCTCCTTTGAAACAGTTATCGATTCCACGATTGGAACTTCAAGCAGCAGTTTTGAGCGCGCACATGGTGCAAACGGTTCGCGATAGTCACAGTTTCAAAATCAGCAGACAGTACTTTTTTAGACTGATTCGCAAACAGTTCTGTCGTGGATTCGTTAGCACCAACGTAAACATAAGCAATTTGTTGGTTTTAGGATTGGAGAAATACTTAGATTGACAAAGCTTACGGAATGCAACTAGGTGCCATCGAAGTTGAACGTAGCGGACCAGTTAACAAAATGAGGCGCGAGTCTGGAATTGCGATCAGACAGCTCATGGGTTAGAGGCCCAACGTTTTTGTACCAGAAGGAGGAAGAACGGCTAAGAAAGCAAATGCCACAAATGAATACGACAGAGGAGCTGCGAACTCATCTTCTTCTGCACGATGTGTTGATGTCAGAAGTTCTGATTGACTTCCGTCGATTTTCCAAATGGACCGTTCTCGTACGAACCATGGCCAGAGCTGGTAAATCTCACGGCCATCATATGACAATGAAAAAACAGTACATCTCACTGTCACGAGAAGAAATGAACTATCATGAGATTTCTTGTCAAGCTCACAAAGCCATGCAGTCATGAGATTTTGTCCTATGCGATTTTGTTTTACATATTTCTAAATAGTCTAATTGAAACTAGCCAAGCAATAATATGTAATCGACAGAATGGACGTTTTATAACAAATTTTGTTATGAAACTTACAATTATATCGCAAAATGTGTTTGTTATAGCAATGACCAAAACACTGTCACGTGCTGTCATGCCGAAAAATTCAATGAGATTTAGAAGAAAATCTCCATCATCGTTTTCACTCGATGAGATTATCAAGCATAGTTCGGTAAAAATCATTGAACCATTCATTGAAAACGACATTTGCCAGCCCTGACCATGGCATCCGAAAAACCGATTTCTATCAAACTGCAAGAGAAAATCTAAGAGACTGCCGATCGAGGTATTGAAAGCTAGGAATAGACAAGGAAGAATGTTATTCAACTTTACCGATTGGGCCGGTTCGTGTACCGCTGCAACAGGAGATTATCAAAAGGCGGAGAGGTTACTGTTGAAAATGGCCCAGGCGGAAATTTACAAGGATGAATTAAAGGTCCTGATGCGAAACAAGGACCATCCAATCAATCAATGGTTATCAATCGAAAAATCCAGCCCGTTATACAAAGTAACTTCTCTGATAGAGGACGATGGTGCGATCCATATGGAAGGACGAGCATCGCATGCGGAATTTCCTTCGACCATGCAATAGCAAAACTAATAGTACAGTACTATCACGAGAAACTCGGTCACGGGTATCGTGAAACAGTAAAAAATGAATTGAAGCAGCACTTTTACATTTCGAAGGTCAATGCAGTGATTCGGAAGGTATCATCATCCTGCGTTTGGTGCAGAGTACACCGAAACCGTCCTCAAAATCCACGGATGGCTCCGTTGCCGGTGCGGAGACTGACACCAAATCTTCGTCCATTCAGCTACGTAGGAGTATATTATCTGGGTCCTCGGACGGTCGGCCGTAGAAAGGAAAAACGATGGATGGTATTGTTAACCTGTTTGGTAATCAGAGCGGTGCACGTGGAAGTAGCTTATGGATTGACAACGCAGGCGTGTTTGATGGCGATTTGACGGTTCGTCTGCCATCCCTGTGAATTTTTCACGGACAACAGCACAAACTTGTGAGGAGCGAGTAAAGACATCATCGGAATTACACGGACTTCTGGACTTGATTGTGCTGAAGAATTGACCAACGCTAGGACCAAACGGTCATTTAGAATGGGAGTGACTTGTTCGTTCCATCAAAGATACTTTTGAAGCGCTGAACGACGGCCGACGTTTGACTGATGAAATATTGCAAACGGTTATCAGTTATCAATCAGCTATCGAAGCCGAGGATATGGTGAACTCCTGTCAGCTAACCTATGGTGCGCAAGAATCATCCAGATACGCTAACACCAAACCATTTTTGAGAGGTGTTTCGCCAAATAAACCTCACGCAAATCCCCCTTCGGTCGATGTAGCAGAAGCGCCTTGGGATTCGTACGCACGATCTCTACAACCAGCCGACGAGATGTGGAAACGTTGGATAAAGGAACACATCTATTTAGTAAATCAGAGGACAAAGTGGTTTGAAGAAGCAAAGAGTATGAATGCTGGTGATCTAGTCAACGTGGTTAAAGGAACACACAGAAAATCTTGGATACGTAGCATTGTGGAGCAGCCAATAGTCTCTGGTGACGGGAGAATTCGTCAAGCATGGGTACGAACTAAAAGTGGTGTTTTCAAACGACCGGCAGTGAAGTTGGCTGTGTTGGAGATTAGTAGTAAAGCTGTACCGAGAGCTACATCTGGACCAGAATTACCACTGTCGTTATATTGATGGGATGGAATATAATGTCATCGATTGAAAAGAAATCTGCATTCTCATCTAGATTGGCAGTGAAGTTAAAGAGGAAGAGGACTATTAAATTGCGAGTGAAGCTGAAGAAACGTATTTAGACTTGGATGGCGTTCGATATTTGATCGAATTAGATTTATTTAAACGTACATAGGAATTACCTAACCATTACATGTTGAAAAAACTCGAATTAATAAATCGATGGTTAGATTGAAGCCTTCTTACACTTCACCAGAATTATGAACTCGAATGTGGCCAACGTGGTACTGTCATTTTTCATTTCTCATTCATTCACAATTGTCAAATTTGATATCAAATTTAGGTTTCATGTTCCTGTAATCTTGCTTGTAATCTTTTCTTTAATAAAATAGTTTTGTTTTCACTGTATTGGCAGATCATCATGTTGAATACTCATTTTGATATTAACGGGAAAAAATTCATATTTTCAATTTGATGTGACAGGAATAAATGTTTGCTTTCAATTTTTATTTTTCAACCGTTACAACGACCAAAACGGCAGCAACCTGAGTAATCATTATCGGAAACATCACAACATCATATTTAGTTTTTTCTTTGATCTCAGACTCTACTCGGGTTACCACTCACGCCAATCGATCCTGCTTTAATCCTATACACGGTAATTCTGAGGTAGTCATTTTTAACTACATTCTAGGCATTTTAATGGACAGCCACCATACGTCAAAAAAAGCCTACTTCTTAATCTTAAAAAATGAATACTTTTCTTATTCAAGTGTCAAAGAAACAATGCATAAAAACAGGGTTATCATCATAGGGCAAATATCGATTTGTTCTAGTTGACTGGCTTTGCCGGTAAAAAAGTGGTAATGAAAAAAATGGGTTCTTGAGTCAGGAAAACACTGTTAGGTGAATTAGGCAATAGGAGTAATTAGCACACAACGTGGCGCATCACGCCACACAGTGCACCAATCAGGTGTTAGGGCACAGAATGCGCATAGGTAAGCATATAAGGTAATAAAAACGAGCCAGCACCGCGGTTCGTCCTCTTCCCCTATTTGGTAATTTGTGTAACAACATCGTAAAGTGTAGTGAATAAAAGTGCGTTCTAGAATTATTTAGTTTTTAAAAACGTAGATAACTCAAGGAAATACTTAACTAGTGTCAGAAGTGGGATACACGTGTGAAAAAGTGGTGTTAAAACGCTAAAATAAAAGTGGTAAAAGTAATTTGCTGCGACAGCGATCTAGAGTCGATCACGCTAAGCACAAGTTGAGATTCATCGACAACGCAGCGACATCGATAACGGGGACAACAGCGAGCAGTCCGCCACGTATCACGTATTTCGACCCCAGGATGTTACCTGTCTTTGTATTGCAAGTAACATTTTTTTTTCCTTCCATACGCTTTAGTTTAAACACAAAATGCCAAAAGCTCGTAATTCCGATACAAGCTTAGAAGAGATTGTGCAGCTCAGGCTCCTAGTGAGTGAGCTTAAGAAGGAGCTTTCAAATCGTAACGAAGGCGACCCAGAACATGAATTGGGCGAGCTCAAGGCCGAATTGGCTGAGCTACGAACCAACATGATGGCCAGACCATCCCAGGGCGGCGATGCTTTCAAGCTTCCCGACCCATTTAAATATCTGTCCGAATTCTCGGGCAATAAAAAGGAACTATCCGCATGGATAGAAGAAGTCAAATTATACAATGACTTCAAAGTTGAAAATCAAAACGGGAGATATTCCCTTAGCAGTTTTTATATAAGGGCCATAAAAAACAGAGTTTAAGGAGAACCCCGCACAGTGTTGTGCGCAAATGACAATCCACCCACCATCGATGATATCAAAAAGTTATTTATCGAAAATTATGGTGACGAGAAAAATTTCACCACCAATCTCGTCACGTTATTTCGAATAAAGAAAGGTGATAAAGGTCACCTTCGATTCTATAACGAGATGCAAGAAACAAATACCAGATTGAAAGCCAATCTGCAATCGAACCCTTTAACAGCCCACGAAATAATTGAAATAATTACGGTGGCGAAATATTTAGATAACATTCCATTATTAGGAACTCAAAACCTAAAAATCTCGAAGAAGCGCACCAAACGGTTCTGTTAAACCAAAATGCAGAGACGCGCACAAAACCGCAAACGTATTCGAATCCAAACAAATTTAAACCATACAAACATTAAAATACACAAGCGAGTGACAATCATTCTCCGCAACCCAACACCTCGAAAACCAACACGTCACATAAATAAAAAAAAAACCGTTCCATATAAGACAAAGAACTGAGGCAAATAATACGGAAGAGAGAGACGTAATAAGTGAACCGGAGGAACAGGAGCACGAAGCGTCCGATGCATTCGACCGCGATGTCGAAGGCAACGAACTATATTTTCACCATGCCAGAACAAAAAGTCCACTGACTTAAACTATACCATATTTAATATTCCCGACATTTAAAGGATACCTTAACTTCTTAATTGATACTGGGGCCAACAAGTCATACATTAGCCCCGAACATGTTAAAAAGCCATCTAAAACAATAAATCCTTCAATCGTTACCAATGAAAACAACAAGTTTCTAATCGACGAAGTCGTACATGCAAACTTCTTCTACGAATCGTTTAACACAAAGCTCCCGTATCATGTTTTTAAATTTCATTAATTTTTTGACGGTTTAGTCGGCTATGAAAATATAGCATCAATGGTTGACTCCAAAAATCACCAACTTATCATAAGTGATAAGAAGTACCCACTTGCAAGGTACTACCCTTCTTCGATGAACTTTCACGAACAAACCGACCAGCTAGCTAATATCTGCACTACGGCAGACGGTGGATTTCTTATCGAAAATGAAATAAAACTCACCACCGATGTCTCGTTACAACCTGGGGTGTATCTATCTACAGGCAACCAAACTACACACTCAGAAAATTTTACAGTATTCGGTAATTTTTTACCGAACTTTCAACAGCTGAACAGTTCGGTAATCCAATTTAACGAACTTCGGTAAAATTTGACAAGTTCCGGTAATTTTTTTACCGGAATACTGTAAAATTTCACCGAAACCCGGTAAATTCGATTACCGAACGTCCAGCTGTTGAAAGTTCGGTAAAAAATTACCGAATACTGTAATTTTCTAAGTGTGTACCGTTCATCTTTTCGCCAGCAAACCGGGTGCGAAAATGAATGTACAGCCGTTTGAGAATGAGCAGTTTCATTTGAACCAGATCGAAACATGTTCAAAAATTAATTTTCCAGCTGATCATTTGTATAACGAAGAAAAGAGCGAATTATTGAGGACGTTAAAACCTTTTAAGGATGTTTTCTTCAACGACGAAAAATTAACATTTATACACGAGGTTAAGCATTGCATCGATACGACCGACGATAAACCCATTCACCAAAAAACATATAAATATCCGTATAACCTGAGATAAGAGGTTTCTGGTCAAACACAGAAAATGCTCGATACAAGTATAATCCGTGAGTCATCATCTCCTTGGACTTCGCCCATATGGGTCGTACCTAAGAAGATGGACAACTTGGGAAAGAAGAAATACCGGATAGTAGTGGACTACACAAGTTAAATGAAAAAACTTCTGCGGACCGATACCCTATTCCGGAAATTAGTAAAATACTAGACCTGCTCGGAAAAAGTGGATCAGTGGATTTCACCAAATTGAAATTGACCGCAAAGATGTGCCAAAAACAGCATTTAATATTGACCATGGCAAATTCGAATTTGTCCGAATGATATTCGGTCTGAAAAATGCGCCGGCCACTTTCCAGAGGCTAATGGACTCAGTGCTCCGGAAACATTTGGGCATTCGATGCTTCGTCTATATGGACGATATCATCGTTTTTTCAACATCGTGAAAGGAACACCTTAAAGACATTACGAAAATACTTGAAACATTGCGTAATGCGAATCTTATTTTTCCGAAAGGAAGTAGAATTTCTGGGACACGTTGTAACGACTGACGGGGTAAAACCGAGCCCTAGAAACGATGAAGCTATTCTGAATTGGCCTTTGCCAAAAACGCCAAAGAATTGAAATCGTTCTTAGGGACCGTCAGCTATTATAGGCGGGTTATACCAAGTTTTACAAAAATAGCGAAACCACTCACGGGTCAGTTGAGAGGAAGGCCAAAAAACATTGATATAACAATCGATTATGAGAAAGCTTTCCTGGAGCTAAAACAAATTATGACCACCGATCTGTTGTTAGTGTTGTGAAACAGTATCACCACTTGCCCCGAAACTACAACCCTGGTGCACTTACTACGAGCGTACATCTGCTGCTGATCATTGGATTGCAAAACAATAGATTGCCTGTGGTCCAGCAAACAATCAGACAGCAGGTCATCTATAGCTAAATGATCTGGCGAGGTAAACAACCACCCGAATCTATCCATATCTCTAGCAGGCAATGTTATTCGTGAGAGCTCTGATCGTCACCCGGGAGAATGCATGAGAGCGGGTCCACTTAGAACTGCAGTGATGGATATGTCCGTGTGAGATAAGTGGAGTGGAGTTAGGAGCGATGTCCAATTCTAGGGGTTCGTGGCTCCCTTTCAAACTTCGGCGTTTCATTAGGCTTCTGATGATCAGTTTCTTCCCTAGCTGTTAGTTGCTTTTAGACGTTTAACTGGACCACAGGCGCGCGTAGTGGCCTTCGCATGGCCAAGATTTTTTATACATGTTTAGTTTATAAGAACAAAATTTGTTAGTTCTAAGCCGAAAATACATGTAGTGTTGTGCAGTTTTTTTGTGAGTTTATAAATATAGAGTTTTAATTTGTCCGCGAGTGATTTTAATTTGCCCAAGAAGAATTATTCCCCGAGTGCCAGCGGGGCTGGTAAAAGGAAGGTGTCAATCGCACTCAGGTCCAAACCCAATCACACCGGTCGAGTGTTGGGGAGCCATCCACAAAATCGAAGGAGGTATTTGCCCGGTTCCACTACATTTTTGGTCCTTCGAGCCGGATTTCGGACAAACCACGGAAGGAGTTTGGGCCTTGGAGAACCATCAGGATCGCTTGGAGCCATACTACGCTTGGATTGACGCCATCATCAAAGGAGCATAAATGAGGTGATCGCCATTCACTGGGCGCACAATTACCAACCCGCCATCACACTCGCGGACAATTGGGTTGGTCTTTTGAATGCTACACAACAGGATATTGTCTGAGGTTGGCGCATTATCCCAACTACATTGGCTTGGTTAGGATGGCTTAGGTTAGGATGGCTTGGTTAGTCCATCGAATGGAATTTTTGTGTTGGTGAGTTGGAACAAACTATATGTCCTGCCGAAGCGAGGACAAAATAAACATCTTACTAACCGGAGTTTATATCAACATCTGCATGTGAACCTGTATGTGAGCTGCTTGGTGATTTATTGCTGATTTTGGAGCGCATTCGAACGATATTCAGAACAACAGAAATCCATCTGTGTTAGACTAACTCAATGTTTCGCCGGAGCTGTGCATTAAGCTTTCAGCGCCTATGGGATTGCCGAACTACTGAACCAGTGCGATGGTTTATCGTTCAGGTAAATTACGTAAGTTCAGTATATGTTCGGCCGAAGTGAAGATTTCTGGATTCTAACGCTATTTTTCGACGTGTTTTTCCTACTTGCACTTTGGAGCAACTACTCTTTCTGGAAAAGATATTCATTGGTTCCCAAGCGATGGGACAGTAATCGGAACTGCTACAGTTCATTTTCGTTTGGAACATTTGGAATGATTGGATCTATCATTAGCAAAACAACCCAGCCACCCACTTCAGCCACGCGAGACGAGAAGTGAATAGAAGAGGTCGTGCCAACAGTTACCTGTCCAGGTGAGTCTTAGAGTGTATATGTCACCGAAGCAGGACGACAGTAAATACACATTTTAATATATTGAATCCTCTTCGACGAACCTTTTGTGATAACATACTGAGTGCACTTGGTGCCATTTTGCGATATTTGGTATTGAATTTAGAATTTGCTCTGCTCAGGGCTTAGCACGGCTGTTAGTTGCTCAGGTGAGTCAACACAGTATATGCCCGGCCGAAGCATAAAATTTGGATATTACACCCTGTTTTTTCCCTCTTCGGTTTCCTGCCTGAATATTGACGTTGAGCACAAATAATAACCACCATCGTGTGACATTACTTGAACTACGAATTGGATTAACGTTTGGGTTCAACCATTTGTTTTCAAAGGTAAGTTACTATAGTATATGGCCCGCCGTGGCCAGGCTTGTTGGATACTACATTAGTTCCTCATTATCCCCTTCGGTAAACTTGCTTATGAGCTGTGCTGTTAGACGACTGGTTCCATTGATCAACAAGATTCAGTGTTCCTGCTTGAGTTTATGTGGATTGATGACGCATTTAACTGTGTGAGGTAAATATACACAGTATATGCCTGCCGAAGCTTGGAATCACGTGGATTACTACACCAATCGTCTCTCTTTCCCTTACCTGTACGAGTAACTCCAATCATCATGGCAAGCTAACAGTGTTGAAGGCATTGATCGTCAAGCAGAGAAAAATTCAAACCGACCTGGACGATATTTGGAAGTTCACCCAACGCTGCGATGAAGCCATCACCGCGACTTATGTCAACATGCGCCTAGAAAGGATTGAAGAACTTTGGGAGAGATACGGCGAGACATTGGTTGAAATCAAATGCAACGATGACTACGATGAGGATGATGAGACATTCAACAAGGATCGTCTCGTCTACAGCGATCAATACTACCGATCGAAGTCATCCCTCAAGGACAAGGCGAATGACAGGGTCCACCGAACCTGGACCAGTCAACGCGTGCCAACGACTCGATGTTGCATGGTGCCCTCGACCATGTGCGGCTGCCGCAGATCAAGCTGCAGTCATTCAACGGCGACATCGACGAGTGGATTAGTTTCCGTGATTTGTTCACATCCCTGATCCACTGGCGGACTGATATACCGGAGGTGGAGAAATTTCATTATTTAAAGGGGTGTCTTCAAGGGGAACCAAAGGCTTTAATTGATCCATTAAAGATAACGCAGGCTAATTATAAGATCGCGTGGGACGCGCTTACTAAGCGCTACAATAATAGTAAACAGCTCAAGAAAGCTAAGCGCTACAATAATAGTAAACAGCTCAAGAAAAGGCAGGTTCAGTCGCTCTTTAGTCTTCCTTCGCTTTATAAGAAGTCGGTTTCGGATTTACACGTTCTTGTGGAGGGGCTCGAAAGAATTGTACAAACATTGGACCAGGTCGTCGAGCCAGCGGAGTACAGGGATCTCCTGCTAGTTAACCTTTTGACCAATCGTTTCGACCCGGTGACACGCCGAGGTTGGGAGGAGTTTTCATTCACCAAGGAACAGGATATTTTGAAGGATCTGACGGAGTTTCTGCAGCGAAGGATTCGTGTTCTCGAGTCGCTTCCAACGAAAGCTGAGTCCAGGGGTGCTCAACCGTCGCAGCCACAATACCAGAGGAAGAAATAGCTGACCGCGAAAGCTAGCTACAGCACAATGCAGTCGTCATCAGGAGCACGATGTGTGGCATGTAAGGAGAACCACGACCTCCATCAATGCAACGTGTTCCAACGAATGTCTGGCTGACAGAGATTCGCTGCTGAAAACCCACTTCCTCTGCAGGAATTGTTTCAGAGTGGGTCATTTGTCTAAGGAGTGCCAGTCCAAGTTCAATTGCAAGAATTGTAAGGGTCGTCACCACACTTTGGTGTGTTTTAGGTCGGGGAAGAATAGTTCTGCAAAGGTCGCAGCGGTTGCTAGGGGCACCCATCCTTCAATCCCAAAGGAGTCCTCCGGAGTCAACGAGGCTTCTGGTTCGGGTTCCTCTCAGGTAGTCAACATGGCGGCTACCGATATTTCAGTTTCTGGTACGGCTCAACAATATTCTTCGTAAGTTTTGCTGGCAACTGCGGTCGTCGTCGTGGAAGATGACCATGGTGGACGGTTTCCTGCTCGCGCTCTCTTGGATTCGGGCTCAGAGAGCAATTTCATCACGGAGCGATGAAGACCCAACGTGAAAGGGTGGATATCAATACAATACAATACGCACGGATGGTTGGTCGATACCCCCAGGAATCAAACTGGCAGATTCCGCATTCTTCGAGTCCAGCAGGGTGGACTTGGTGCTTGGTATCGAATCATTTTTCGATTTCTTCGAAACCGGTCAAAGGATCAACCTAGGCAACCAATTGCCGACGCTGAACGAATCGGTTTTTGGATGGGTGGTGTGTGGAGGTTTATCCAATTCTACTCAGGATCTGCACATTACCTGCAACGCTTCCGCAATAGATTGACGTGGTGATGGTGAACAGTGTAGTTTGTTTCTGCAGTGCTGTGATTAATTACCAATTAATTAGTGTGAAATAGTGAATTTTGTGCCTAATTATACTTCCCATCGCGCACAGAAAGTGTTTTTTCAACCAGATCAGTAGGAGACGATTGGTCTCCCGTGCTGGTTTTCGTTCAATTTTGGAAATTTTTGCCCCAGTGACGGCTGGCGGCCGGTGAATATTATTTTTTTTGCACATTGTTTTTTTGGTCTCTCTGTATTGTGTGTTGCTTGCATGCCGTCCGTTTGATGTGGATAGGTTGTAAGCGAAATGGCAGCGTGCAAACAGTGTGGGGACTCTATACTGCCTAGTGATATCCCTACTGCTTGCTCAAGTTGTGCTAGAGTATACCATTATAGGTGTACTCCACTGACAAAAGCGGTAGCCAAGCTAGTCAGTGAGAATGATAATGTGCTGTTCAAATGTGGTGATTGTTTATTAGGCCATGGTTGTGGCGAGCAGAATGTATTGCTCCCGACCGTCCAAAAGTTTGAAGAGGAGATGAAGAAGATTTCGTCTCTATCTGATTCGATCAGTGGCGTTCGGGAGCACATTGCTGCTCAAATAAACAACGCGTTAGTTACCGGCATGGATTTATTGGGGAAAAATTTGAATAGTACCTTAGAGAAGGCAATTTTGGAATTGAATAAGTCTGTGGGCAAACAAATGGAAAGTATGAAATGTTCATTTTTTGAATTTAATTCGATTAGTAAAGCAGCTGCAATGAACGTAAAGCAAGGGACATCAAGTACGGCATCGGAGCCTAGCCTGAATCCCAGAGGCAAAAAACGTAAAGTACAGGAAGACGTTAGCGAGACGTCGAATGATGTTTTTATTGAAAGTATTAGTTTCGCGGATGTAGTCAAGAGTAATTCTGGGACTAACAATAATAATAATAATGATAAAAATATTAGAAAAAAAAGTAATGCGTATGAATTCAAGAAAGTTACTCGTAAGGCTCGTCCGGTCATTGTGATCAAACCGAAAGAGTCCAATCAGAACAGCGATGATACTCGCAAGTTTTTAAATAGTAAATTGGATCCAAAAACACACAAGATCCGTAACTTTAGAAATGGGAAAGATGGCTCTATTATTGCTGAGTGTGCAACGGGATGCAACGTTAATGTTGTGAAAGATGGAATTATTAGCGATTTGGGTGAAAATTATAATGCTGTTGTTCCCTCATCGGTGCCAAGGCTTAAAGTGATGGGCATGAATGAGAAGTTTTCCTCCGATGACTTCATTCGGATTTTAAAAGATCAAAATGAAGACATCGCGATTAATGAAATTAAAGTGATAAGAATGTATGAAAATCCACGCTTCAAGTACAATAAGTTTAACACGGTAATTGAAGTTGATAAAAACACCTATGATTGTTTATTAACCGCGAAACACGTTAATATTGGTGTCGTGTTGTTCCAGAGATTCAAGTTTTGAGATGTTTCAAATGTGGAGAATTTGGCCATATGAGCATGGATTGTAAAAATAATATAGCATGCTCTAAGTGTAGTGAAAGTCACACGACATCTGAATGCACATCAACTGCTTTGAAATGTATCAATTGTAAAAAAACGAATAACGAACGTAAAACGAACCTGGACGTAAACCACGGCGCGTTTAGTTATGAATGTGAAATTTTCAAACGATTATATGAACGAAAAAAAAACAGCCTGCATTTCAATGAATAGCAGCCAAGTTTCAGTAGCAATGTGAATAAATTCGATATTTTGTACTTCAATATTGCCGGGTTGTCTACAAACTACGTAGAATTGCGTCAGATTGTAGAGGAAAAACGTCCATATTTAGTCTTTTTATCAGAAACGCATATAGTTGACATGCAAGCATTTGATCAATATAGTATTCCGGGATATAATGTGGCTGCTTGTTTATCACATTCTAGACACACTGGCGGCGTTGCTATTTATGCTAAAGAATCAGTTCAGTTCAAGCTTCAATTGAACGAAGTTTGTGACGGCAATTGGTTTTAAGCATTGCAGTTGTTCGAGGCATGCAGATCGGTAATTATGGTGTATTGTATCATTCTCCCAGTTCTAGTGATCAGCGTTTTATTGAAATTTTGGAAAACTGGTATGAGATTTTCGTAGATTCTAGTAAACTAAACGTGCTTGCTGGTGATTTTAATATAAATTATTGTGACATTAATAATTCGAAGCATTTGAAACGATTAGCAGATTTCTTTAATTTAAAACAATTGGTTAATGATTATACGCGTATTTCCAGACACAGTAAAACTTTGATTGACCATGTGTACTGTAATTTTGATTCTGTTAGTGTTGTTATTATCTCTGACTTGAAAGTAACTGATCATGAAACCATTATTATTAACGTTGAAGATAATACTAATGGTGACAGTGATTATGTGAAATTAAAATGTTGGAAAAAATATTCGAAACAAGCTATTTCAAGACTTGTCGAAAGAAGTGTGGATTTTCATATAAATACCGGTTCTCTAGATCAGAAATCAGCTGTTTTGACAGACGTATTAAAAATATGTACCAATAAACTAGTTGAAAATAAATTTGTGTTAGTAAAGAACTCGAACAGCTGGTACAATTTGGATCTTTTGCGTCTCAAACGTAAAAGAGACAAGCTGTACAAAAAATGGCGTAGAACTAATAGAAATATCGTTTTGAATAGGTACAAAGTCGCGCGTAACAAATACTCGCAATGCGTTAAACAAACTCGTTGTGAATATATTCAGAGGAAAATTGATTTGCATCAAAACAACAGCAAAGAGTTATGGAAAATTTTGAAATCTTTGTTAAAACCTAGTAATTGCAAACCGCGATCCATAACCTTCAATGGCACATTAGAACAGTCAAAGGACACGATTGCATGTAGATTTAATGAATATTTCGTCGATAGTATTTTGTCAATCAATCAATCCATTAATTTAGTAGATGAGCCAGACGAAATAAAACAGCCGATTAATATTAACTGTAGTTTTGAAAGTTTTCACCCAATAACGTTAGAGGATCTTAAATCTATTTGCTTTTCTTTGAGCAAAACGGCTGGAGTGGATAACGTAACTGCAAGAGTATTACAAGATTGCTTTAATGTCATCGGAAACAACCTGCTGGACCTTATTAATGAATCGCTGCAAACTGGGCACGTGCCACAAGTTTGGAAAGAATCTTTAGTTATTCCCATTCAAAAAGTCGCTGGAACGATTAAAGCCGAAGAGTTTCGTCCTATTAACATGTTGCACACTTTAGGGAAAATTTTGGAACTTGTTGTAAAAGGCCAGCTGTTAACGTATTTAAATAGTAATAATTTGATTGCACCAGAACAATCGGGATATCGCGAAGGTCATTCATGTGAAACAGCGTTAAATTTAGTTTTAGCAAAATGGAAAGAAAATGTAGAGCGTAAAGATACGATTGTTGCTGTTTTTTGGATCTGAAACGCGCTTTTGAAACGATTTCTCGGCCCTTGTTGTTAAAATCAATCAAGCGCTTTGGATTTTCGGGTTCTGCATACAGATGGTTCGAAAGCTATTTGTCTGACAGAACTCAACGGACGGCTTTTAATGATTCTGTTTCGAGCCCTGTGGAGAACAGCCTTGGCGTACCACAAGGGAGTGTATTAGGGCCCATTTTATTCATTCTATATATTAATGACATGCGACGAGTCTTGCGATTTTGTGATATTAATCTTTTTGCTGATGATACCGTGTTGTTCATTGCAGCTAAAAGCCTCGAGGAGGCCGTTTCATATTTGAATGCAGATTTACGTTCTCTAAGTAGATGGTTAAAGTACAAACAGTTGAAATTAAACATAAGTAAAACTAAATTCATGGTAATTTCGCGGAATCGAGTTAACGAAGACGTCTCTGTTAAAATTGATGATGTGACAATTGATCGCGTTCGTGAGATTAAATATCTTGGCGTGATTATTGATGATAGATTAAAATTTGACTCTCACATTGACGATGTCATCAAGAAAATAGCCAAGAAGTACGGTATTCTCTGCCGATTGAAAAACGATTTAACTATTGCTAGTAAAATACAATTGTACAAATCTATCATCTCTCCTCACATTGAATTTTGCCCTTCCATTTTGTTTTTAGCTAATCAAACACAAATATCGAGATTACAGCGGTTGCAACATAAGATAATGCGGTTGATCTTGAGATGTAACAGGTTCACTTCCTCCTCTTTTTTGTTAGATGCCCTACAGTGGCTATCCGTGAAGCAGAGAGTTGTGTATTTGACAATGGTGTTCATTTTTAAAGTAATAAACGGTTTACTGCCTCGATATTTGTGTAATCGAATTGAAAGAGGAAGTGACATTCATAGATATAACACTAGAAACGCGGATGATGTTAGAACACCATATTTTTTGTACGGAGCTTCACAAAATTCATTGTTTTTTAAAGGTATAAATGTTTTCAATTCGATGCCTATACACATCAAACGTGCAGCAACATTAACAGATTTTAAGAGACAATGTATTTCACACATCAAAGCTGCCTTTTGAACAGCTACTCTGTTAACTTTTTACTCTTGGCTAATTTTGTATCTTGACGATGTTATTACAACGGATATTTTGTATGGTTTATTGTTAAATGTTTTATATTTGTCATGGGGCACAAACAAACTATATTTTTCGCCTCGATGATGATGATGGATTTAAAGTTTTTATTTTGTTATTGTAATTTAAAGTAGTCTTCATTTTTTGTGTAGTCTTCAAAAGTTTGAGCCTCGCGCGCGGTATACAGGTATAAAGGACTTCTTTTTGAATTTACAAAAAAATATTGGCCTTTGAGGCTTGAGAAGATGCCATGAAATAGTAGTGGGTTGTCTGGCTGATTGTCGGGGAATTCTTTGTCAGTTCTGTTGTGGTTGAAAGTAAAAGTTTGACTAGGGCCGGTCCAGGATTTTTTCGGTTTGGAAATTTTCTTGATTTCCCTGTTTGGGGATATCCTTGGTCAGCCCAAAACTAAGGTGGCGGTTCCATTCGTGTTGAAACCTCACTCTGTAGCGGGCAAGATCGGATATTGGCTTGTATTTTGATAATGTCCTTATACAGAATTCTGTGATTTGAATTGTAATAGAATTTTCTGATCGCTGGGTTTATTTGCGAACATTTGTGGTTGACATCAATAGCTTTTCACAATTATATCGCTGTAAAGCAAATGAACAGTTTTGGAAGAAGTTTATATCTGTAGATACAATCAGTTCGTTTTTGGTTTTGCATAACTGGTTGAATTGTTTTTAAATAAATTATCTAATAGATAAATCGTCTAGCTCAAACCTTTGTAGGGGTAAGTGGCGGGACCATCATCATCAATTTTTATAAAAAAAAAAAAAAATAGAGAAACTGAAATCTCTAGTTGCCCGGTTCTGGTCTAGCGAAGAGGTTGGTTTTGTCAAGGTACTGTCACAGGAGGAAAAAACGATGTGAGGACCTATTTCGGAATACAGTCCAACGAAATTCAGATGGCAGGTATACGGTCATACTCCCGAAGGAAGAAGGCGCTATTCAGAGGTTAGTCGAATACAAGGACATTGCGATCCGGCGTCTTCAAGGAACGGAGCGACGGCTGGCAAGGAATACCAATCTTCACAAAAGCTACCACGACTTCATGGAGGAATACGAGTCGATGGGACATATGGAAAAGATCGAATGGGCGGCCTTAACTACAAAACGGCGATGTTTCTTGCCCCATCATCCTGTTTTCAAGGAGGACAGCGCTACTACCAAGGTCAGAGTAGTCTTTGATGCATCCTGCGCAACGTCAACCGGTGTATCACTCAACGACGTGTTACTGACTGGGCCGGTAATACAGGATGATCTCAGATCAATTATCATGCGAAGCCGCACCAAGCGAATAATGCTTGTTTCTGACGCCGAGAAGATGTTCCGGCAGATTTGGGTACACCCGGATGATAGGCCTCTGCAGTGTATCTTGTGGCGCTCAAATCCTCAGAATGACATCAGTGTATACGAGCTCAAGACTGTTACTTACGGTACCAAACCGGCGCCGTATTTGGCTACAAGGACCCTAAAACAGCTAACGGTGGATGAAGCAACGGCATACCCTCTCGCATCACGTGCGGCGAGCGAAGGCACCTATATTGTACGGTAGAGGTTGTGGGAGTTTTCGTGTTTCTCCAACTCTTGAGAGCAAACGCAAAATGTTGTCTGCTGTCAGCTTCAAGCTGTAAATTCAATGATGGTATATTTACGTTTTTGGTATCTTAATAGCTACTTACAAATTTGGTGAACCGATTAATATTTTAATTAACGAGGTGTGTCGTCGGACTCCACACTTTAATTGTGTATTGTGTAGGCTAAATATAGGTTAGATATAAGTTTGCTAGATTTAAGATAGTTTAAACAATTCCACTTACTTTCACTATTGAAACAATAACTGTACTATTGTACTACAATTTTAGTTTAATTTAGGTATAATAACTAATATAATTGAGGCGATTTACTATTCAAGTTCAGATTTAGCTGTAGAGAAATTTTACTATCTGCCACGCAACTATATTCCTTTATATTGTTTTTGTTTTGATCCTCTTTTACGATCTCAACGATGACATGTTTCGTTATCACTATCGTGAAGTGGTGAGCGATGATGCCTATGAAGCGTTGCGTACGGACGGCGCCGCCGCAACGGGGGTCCGTCGCCACATACCCCGCCCGTAAACCTTGGTGTCCATCTGGAACTCCGGAGGCTATTGTACCAGGTTTGCTACAACTCGCGACGTCCAAAACAGCTAATTTTACAGCTGGTCGTCGAAGAACTCCTGTTGAAGTCCGTACTAATGCTTGGCGTACTCTCCCGTCCTTGCCTGGGAAAACCTGCTCAATCCTTCCTCGTAGCCATTGGTTCCTCGCCGACCCACCGACCACCATCACCAAATCTCCCACTGCGAGATCCTCGTTTTCTTCGAACCATTTACACCTACGAGTGATTACTGGTAAATATTCTTTCACCCACCGTCTCCAGAATTCATCGCAGATGAATTGCGCCAATTTCCAACTGCTTCTCAGTGCTGATCGACTGTCTACAGGAGCCGTAGGAAGGATTTTGCTTCCTGTAGAACTGCCCAACAAAAAGTGATTGGGCGTTAGCGCTTCTTGATCGGCCGATTCAAGTGGTACGAACGTAAGCGGCCTGCAGTTGATCATTGCCTCTGCTTCTGCAATTACCGTCTCCAAGATCTCGTCATCCGGCTTGCGGGCCGCTTCCAGAACTGCGCCCGTCGCTACCTTAACTGATCGTACGAGTCGCTCCCATGCGCCACCCATATGGGGCGCAGCCGGTGGGATGAACTTCCAGCTAGTCTCCGCGCTTGTGAACGTCAATGCTAAGGCTTCATTTCTCCGACAGATTTCTTCTTTGAGCTCTCGACTCGCACCCTGAAAACAGGTACCGTTGTCCGTGAAGAACTCTCTCGGTGGACCCCGACGAGATACAAAGCGGCGTACGGCCATAATACATGACTCCGTGCTAAGAGAATGTACTACTTCCATATGTACTGCCCTAATCGTGAGGCAGGTAAACAGGGCAACCCATCGTTTGGCGAGGCTTCTGCCAACCCTAACAAAAACTGGCCCGAAGTAGTCGAGTCCGACAAACGTGAATGGTCGAACAAAGGGAGTGAGACGCATCTTGGGCAGTGGAGCCATGGCTGGGGGTTTTGGAACGGCTTTTACTACTCGACACCAGACACAATTCTTCGTTACCTTCTCGACCAACGATCTCAGCTTCGAAATTTCAAATCTCTGGCGAATCTCATTGACGACAGTCTCTCTGTTGGCGTGACGGAATTGGCGATGGAACCAGTCTACAAGCAGAAAAGATATATGGTGGTTTCTATCCAAGATTGCTGGAAACTTAGCTTCGGTCGGTGCGTAGGAAGCAGCACCGATTCTGCCACGCATTCTCAGGATTCCATAATCGTCCATGAACGGCCACGTTTTGTAGATGGGACTTGATTTATGAACAATGCGGTGACGGTTCTCTGGTGGTCCTTGAGAATCAATAAGGATGGCCAATTCCTCTGGGAAAGATTCCTTCTGAGAGATTTTCCATAGAAGTTCTTCGGCTCGTTTCAGTTCATCTTGAGTGAGGACTCCCAGCTGCAAATGCTCCTGCCTCTTCTTCCGGCGACAGTTTTCAACGTAGCGGAACACGAAAGCTACCGTTCGCTGAAGCTTCGACCACGAGTTGAACCGAGCAATTTCAATCGGGATATTCACTCGCTGCGTAATGTGGCTCAAGAGAATGGCATTTGTGCGTAGTTCTTCTTTCGTCGTAGCAATCGAACGCTGTATCGGCCAGGAACCTTCTGGTTCGAACAGAAAATCCGGTCCTGTGAACCACGGATTCTCCATCGAAAGTTGTGGTCCGTTATTCCATTTCGTTGCTTGATCGGCGACGTTCAGTTTAGTGGGGACCCATCTCCACTCCATGGGATCGGTAGCCGTTAGGATTTCTCCAATGCGAAATGCGACAAACTTATTGTACCGACGATGATTCGAACGAATCCAGGAGAGCACAGTACTAGAATCGCTCCAGAGAAGTCTTCGGGATATCGGTATACTATGGTAACTTTGTAGTGTTTCCAGCAGACGAGTACCGAGGACAACGGCTTTAAGTTCGAGTCGAGGGATGGATAGGGTTTTCAATGGAGCGACCTTCGTTTTTGAACCAATGAATGCCACTTGTATTTCATCGTTTATTTGTAGACGCAAATACGCAGCACAAGAGAATGCTACTTCGCTGGAGTCGCAGAAGACATGAATCTGCACGGTGTTAGAACTTTTTGGAATTGCGGATCGGAAGTAGCATCGTGGGATGCGAAGTTGATCTAGCTTCGGGAACAGGCTAGTCCACTGCTGCCACCGCTCGTATAAATCACCGGGAATCGCATCATCCCAATTTGTTCCTCTCGCCCAGATTTCCTGGATTAAGATTTTGCCATGGACGAGAAAGAATGAAATCAAACCTAGTGGATCAAATAACGTCATCACCACTTTGACAACCTCGCGCTTCGTGGGAATGTGACCATGTTTCAGGAGCGGCCGGAGATCATCTCTCATTACGAAGGAATATGTAAATACGTCTTCACTGGGAAGCCATTTCATCCCGAGCACTGATTCGACGTTCTCTGCTCGCTCCAGTACCAAACTCCTGCTCCCATCCTCCGCAACATCACCAATTTCACGCAAAACATCCACGTTATTCGATAAGAAATGTCTTAACTTAAAACCTCCCATCGAATGCACCATTTTCACCTCGTTCACCACCTCTATTGCTTCTGGAACTGTTCGAAAGCTATCCAGGTAATCGTCGACGTAATGCCTATTGATTATGGCATCAGCGGCACGAGGGAACTTGACGGAGAATTCCTGAGCATTCCGGTTCTTTACATATTGAGCGGACGCGGGCGAACAGGTCGACCCAAATGTTGCCACGTCCATGATGTACACTTGTGGGTTGTCCGTTGGTTTGTTCCGAAAAATGATGCGTTGGGACTGGCAGTCGGGGAACCGAATTCTTAGCTGATGGAACATCTCCATTAAATCTCCGCTGACGGCGATGGGAAACTGACGGAATTGACACAAGACCTTCGGCAATGGGATCAGCAGGTCCGGCCCTTTGAGGAGTTTGGCGTTGAATGAGATTTCACCCACTTTAGCTGCTGCGTCCCAGATCAACCTAATTTTGTCGGGTTTCTTAGGACTGGTTACGACGCCCAGGGGTAAATACCAGACTCGACTAGCCTCCACTGAGGTCAGTTCAGCCAGAGTGGCCTTGTGCGCGTAGCCCTTGCGCAGGTAATCGGCGATTTGGTTACTCACACGTTCAGCCAACTGTGGATTCTTCTGAAATTTTCGTTCGAGGGATTCCAGCCGTCGAACCGCCATTGGGTAACTGTTGGGGAAATCCGGATTGTCCTCCTTCCACAGCAACGCAGTCTCAAACCGGGAACCATCTCTTATTCGTTGTGTCGTTTCTTCTAGTATTCTATTGGCACGTTTATCTTCCTCGGACTCTAGATTGTCGCATGGAGCGCTAACTCCAGTGTTCTCCAACGCAAAATAATCGCGCATTTGTTCGTTCATCTCATGGTCTAGAGTAGACGCCGCCGCGGTGTGGAAATTTACAACGGCTCGAGGTTGTATTTGGCTTGGTACACATCCATATATGCTCCATCCTAAACGACACTTGGCACCAATTGGATCATTTTGTCCCCCTTCACGAAGTTTAAGCGGAACGCAAAGCCTAAGGTTATCTAGGCCAAGCAGTAGCTTTGGCTGAACAAGCTCGTAGTCGTCCACTGGGAGGCCACGTAGATGTGGGAATCTTTTGGCGAGTTCACGGTACTTTAGCGTTTGTGATGGTAACACTAAACTACTAACTGTTCGAGCGTGAATGAGTTTGTACTTTGTTGAACTGCTCTTTCCACTAATCTCAGCTTGAATGACTCTTGATATTGGTTCGATTCGCTTGACATTCCCTGTCCATTGGAGAGTGAGTGGTTTAGTCGGTCCTGACAGACCTAATTTGTCGGCCACAGAGTCTTCCAACAATCTTGAGATGTAACAGGTTCACTTCCTCCTCTTTTTTGTTAGATGCCCTACAGTGGCTATCCGTGAAGCAGAGAGTTGTGTATTTGACAATGGTGTTCATTTTTAAAGTAATAAACGGTTTACTGCCTCGATATTTGTGTAATCGAATTGAAAGAGGAAGTGACATTCATAGATATAACACTAGAAACGCGGATGATGTTAGAACACCATATTTTTTGTACGGAGCTTCACAAAATTCATTGTTTTTTAAAGGTATAAATGTTTTCAATTCGATGCCTATACACATCAAACGTGCAGCAACATTAACAGATTTTAAGAGACAATGTATTTCACACATCAAAGCTGCCTTTTGAACAGCTACTCTGTTAACTTTTTACTCTTGGCTAATTTTGTATCTTGACGATGTTATTACAACGGATATTTTGTATGGTTTATTGTTAAATGTTTTATATTTGTCATGGGGCACAAACAAACTATATTTTTCGCCTCGATGATGATGATGGATTTAAAGTTTTTATTTTGTTATTGTAATTTAAAGTAGTCTTCATTTTTTGTGTAGTCTTCAAAAGTTTGAGCCTCGCGCGCGGTATACAGGTATAAAGGACTTCTTTTTGAATTTACAAAAAAATATTGGCCTTTGAGGCTTGAGAAGATGCCATGAAATAGTAGTGGGTTGTCTGGCTGATTGTCGGGGAATTCTTTGTCAGTTCTGTTGTGGTTGAAAGTAAAAGTTTGACTAGGGCCGGTCCAGGATTTTTTCGGTTTGGAAATTTTCTTGATTTCCCTGTTTGGGGATATCCTTGGTCAGCCCAAAACTAAGGTGGCGGTTCCATTCGTGTTGAAACCTCACTCTGTAGCGGGCAAGATCGGATATTGGCTTGTATTTTGATAATGTCCTTATACAGAATTCTGTGATTTGAATTGTAATAGAATTTTCTGATCGCTGGGTTTATTTGCGAACATTTGTGGTTGACATCAATAGCTTTTCACAATTATATCGCTGTAAAGCAAATGAACAGTTTTGGAAGAAGTTTATATCTGTAGATACAATCAGTTCGTTTTTGGTTTTGCATAACTGGTTGAATTGTTTTTAAATAAATTATCTAATAGATAAATCGTCTAGCTCAAACCTTTGTAGGGGTAAGTGGCGGGACCATCATCATCAATTTTTATAAAAAAAAAAAAAATAGAGAAACTGAAATCTCTAGTTGCCCGGTTCTGGTCTAGCGAAGAGGTTGGTTTTGTCAAGGTACTGTCACAGGAGGAAAAAACGATGTGAGGACCTATTTCGGAATACAGTCCAACGAAATTCAGATGGCAGGTATACGGTCATACTCCCGAAGGAAGAAGGCGCTATTCAGAGGTTAGTCGAATACAAGGACATTGCGATCCGGCGTCTTCAAGGAACGGAGCGACGGCTGGCAAGGAATACCAATCTTCACAAAAGCTACCACGACTTCATGGAGGAATACGAGTCGATGGGACATATGGAAAAGATCGAATGGGCGGCCTTAACTACAAAACGGCGATGTTTCTTGCCCCATCATCCTGTTTTCAAGGAGGACAGCGCTACTACCAAGGTCAGAGTAGTCTTTGATGCATCCTGCGCAACGTCAACCGGTGTATCACTCAACGACGTGTTACTGACTGGGCCGGTAATACAGGATGATCTCAGATCAATTATCATGCGAAGCCGCACCAAGCGAATAATGCTTGTTTCTGACGCCGAGAAGATGGTCCGGCAGATTTGGGTACACCCGGATGATAGGCCTCTGCAGTGTATCTTGTGGCGCTCAAATCCTCAGAATGACATCAGTGTATACGAGCTCAAGACTGTTACTTACGGTACCAAACCGGCGCCGTATTTGGCTACAAGGACCCTAAAACAGCTAACGGTGGATGAAGCAACGGCATACCCTCTCGCATCACGTGCGGCGAGCGAAGGCACCTATATTGTACGGTAGAGGTTGTGGGAGTTTTCGTGTTTCTCCAACTCTTGAGAGCAAACGCAAAATGTTGTCTGCTGTCAGCTTCAAGCTGTAAATTCAATGATGGTATATTTACGTTTTTGGTATCTTAATAGCTACTTACAAATTTGGTGAACCGATTAATATTTTAATTAACGAGGTGTGTCGTCGGACTCCACACTTTAATTGTGTATTGTGTAGGCTAAATATAGGTTAGATATAAGTTTGCTAGATTTAAGATAGTTTAAACAATTCCACTTACTTTCACTATTGAAACAATAACTGTACTATTGTACTACAATTTTAGTTTAATTTAGGTATAATAACTAATATAATTGAGGCGATTTACTATTCAAGTTCAGATTTAGCTGTAGAGAAATTTTACTATCTGCCACGCAACTATATTCCTTTATATTGTTTTTGTTTTGATCCTCTTTTACGATCTCAACGATGACATGTTTCGTTATCACTATCGTGAAGTGGTGAGCGATGATGCCTATGAAGCGTTGCGTACGGACGGCGCCGCCGCAACGGGGGGTCCGTCGCCACATACCCCCGCCCGTAAACCTTGGTGTCCATCTGGAACTCCGGAGGCTATTGTACCAGGTTTGCTACAACTCGCGACGTCCAAAACAGCTAATTTTACAGCTGGTCGTCGAAGAACTCCTGTTGAAGTCCGTACTAATGCTTGGCGTACTCTCCCGTCCTTGCCTGGGAAAACCTGCTCAATCCTCTTCCTGCTCAGTTCGATTCGCTTGACATTCCCTGTCCATTGGAGAGTGAGTGGTTTAGTCGGTCCTGACAGACCTAATTTGTCGGCCACAGAGTCTTCCAACAACGTGTACGACGAACCTTCGTCGATAAAGGCAAACACCACCTGTGAACTCTGACTCCCGAAAAGAATTATCGGTAAGATTCGAAAAAGTGGCCAGGAGAGATCTCCGAACGATACATGACTTGCTGAAACATTCACATTATTTGGTGCAGAGGAGGAATGGAGAAGCGTGTGATGTTTTTGACGACATCCTTCTATTGCACATCCTCGCCACGACCTACAAGGCCACTTGCCATGGCTGTTTAAGCATGTCCGGCATAACCCTCTCTGTTGAACAAGTTTCCACCGCTCATCTACTTTGGCTGACTTGAACTGTGTGCACTCCACTACCCGGTGGCCATCACGACCACAGAATGCACAAGGCTTTCCTGGTTTGTTTGAAGGAACGGAACATTCCCCCGTTAGTAGAGAGTTGGATGAACTAGGTGTGTGAGTATATATTGACCCTGTCTCCCTTTGCTTCCGCTTGTCTACCCTGGATGAATTACCGATACCTGACAACTCATAGGTAAGCTCGCTTGCTGCACTTACCAGTTCTGACATAAAATTACCGAAAGTCTCCAGATTTGCCATAGGAAAACGATTTTTGTATGCTACCCAATCCAGGCGCATCGAAACCGGAAGTTTTTCCACCAGAGTCTTTATCAGAATCGGATTCGATAGATGATCCCTTTGCTCTGCTGCGACAAGATGGTCAACCAGATTCTGCACCGAAATACCAAAATCGATCAATGTATCGAGTCGGTCGTGTCTAGGCGCCGACACATGGTGAATCTTGTCAAGAAGCGAATGTATGAGGAGTGCGGGTCGTCCGTAAAGTGTGCGCAGAGTCTGAATGACGTGCGACACGCCTGACGGTAGAAGTAATCGACTCTTGACTGTCTCTAGAGCTCGGCCACGTAGACATTTTTGAAGACGGATGAGGTTTTCAGCATCTGAGTATCCGCAGGCGATTGTTGACTGCTGGAAGCTGCTAATGAAGATGGGCCAATCTTCAGGATTTCCATTGAATACTGGTAGTTCCTTGCCGAGTACTTGTTGCGCAGCGATGTGATGCTGAGTAAGTGCGACTGGGTTCAAATCCTGTCGTTGGATACCAGCAGGCTCTTGTCTCGGGCGCTGTTCGTTGAGAGAGAAGTACGCCGGATTACGATCCATCTGATTAGGTTGAACGGCAATGCCTTTTAGATGTTGTGGAGTTGAGTACATTTGCGGCTGAAAATTATCGTGTCGCACCAATTGTGGCTGTGGTGGGTTGCTATCGATTAATGGATTTACCATTGAGGTTTGCTGCACTAGGTTTGCAGGAACCTGATGATTGTGAGGATTGACATTCTCTTCTGGTTTGTCGTTGTCTCCCACTGGATTTCCTGCTAAACCCCCTGCACCTGCATGCTCCTCCAACCAGTTGAATACCTTGTCTCTAGAATCTGGGATCGATCCACTTTTGATGCTGCTCTCAGCTGCGTGCCGAATAATTTCATGTCGCTTTTCCATTGACTCTTTCCGTAGTTGGGAAAGCATCACCTTAAGCTCCTTCTCATCATTTAACTTGCGTTCCCGCAAACTTCTCTCTTCCTCTGCTAGCATTTTTTTCTCCTCCAGTTGACGCTGAGATTCATCCAGTTCTTTCTGCTTCAATTTCGCTTGTTCCAGCAGCTCCTGTTCCTGATGTCGAAGTTCTTCTTCCGCGATCTTCAATTTAGCCTCCATCATAGCCGCTCGTACACTCGACGTGACGCTTGCCACCGACGTCGGATTCTGCTGGCTTTTTTTTGAACTAGCCCTTGTCATTCGGGGAACACGGGTATCTACTACTGAGGGTAGAAGCAGTTTTGCAGCTGCCCCTTGTTTGTTGGCACACTGTTTACAGATATACCGGCAGTCCGGATCTTTCATCCTGTCATCGACACCTGCACATCCAAGGTGTTCCCAGCGTTTACAAACACTGCACTGTAACATTTCAGCTTCTACCTCACCTGGACGATCGCATGCTTGGCAGTTGAAGGGATTCTCTCGACGATCTTCCGCCACCTCGTTACTCCTGTACAACATGGTACAAATTTCTTGAAGATTGTACGGTAGAGGTTGTGGGAGTTTTCGTGTTTCTCCAACTCTTGAGAGCAAACGCAAAATGTTGTCTGCTGTCAGGAGTTGGAGAAACACGAAAACTCCCACAACCTCTACCGTACAATCTTCAAGAAATTTGAAAGAAACCTCTACCGTACATATATGGATGATGTTATCACGGGAGCGGACACGGTTGGAGAAGCTTGCGAGTTGCGAAAACAGCTGAGTGAAATTACAGAGAGAGGTGGTTTTAGACTCAGGAAGTGGGCATCTAACAGTCCCAAGGTCTTGGAAGGACTTCCTGAAGACAGTCTAGCAATTCTAGCGGTAGACGGAATCAACCTAGACCCGGATCCGTCCATCAAAACCCTCGGGCTCATCTGGATGCCGAAAAGTGATCAACTGAGGTTCAACTTCAATATACCTTCGGCACGATCGAATCAGCAGTTCAGCAAAAGGGAGGTAATTGCCCGGTTCCACAACATTTTTGGTCCTTCGAACCGGATCTGAACCAGTGACCCACTTCCTCTGCAGGGAGGTACTCTCGGTTATAGCAACGCTATTCGATCCCTTAGGACTGCTCGGGGCAGCAATCACAACTGCAAAGATTGTGATGCAGTTGCTGTGGAAACATCGAGACGAAGGCGATCGTGCGCTGGACTGGGACCAGCCGATACCTTCGACGATGGGTGAGGTTTGGAGGAAGTTACTTGCCCAGCTACCTCTGTTGAACGAAGTCAGGATTGATCGCTATGTCATCGTTCCCGCTGCTGTTTCCAAGGAGATTCACTGCTTCTCGGATGCTTCCGAGAAGGCGTATGGATGTTGCACTTACGTAAGGAGTGTAGATGCAGCAGGTAGGGTAAAGGTGTGCCTTTTGTCGTCGAAATCACGAGTGGCACCGTTGAAATGCTAAACTATTCCGCGTTCGGAACTGTGCGGTGCTGTTTTATCCGCGGAACTCTTGATTAAGATTCTGGATTCATTAAAAAAATCCACGCAGGTATATTTTTGGACAGACTCTACCTGTGTCTTGCGTTGGATCAAGGCTTTACCGACAACCTGGAATTCGTATGTCGCCAACCGAGTGTCGAGAATCAAAACGCTCACGAATCCAGAACAATGGAGACACGTTGAAGGAATAGAAAATCCCGCAGACCTTATTTCGAGAGGTATCATGCCAGAGGACATTGTGCACAATCGTTTTTGGTGGTGTGGGCCGCGATGGTTAGAGCAGGAACCTGGTGGTTGGCCAGAACCACGGGAGCCATTGAGCGCAACCGAAGCAGAGAAGGAGAAGCGACGTACGGCCGTCGCATACACTAGTATCCCAGCCGAAGAGTTCAACGAATGGTACCTAGGACGTTCCTCATCATACATCGAGCTCGTCAGGCGAACGGCCTACTAGTTACGGTACTTAAACTTGTTGCGAACACCACGAGAACAGCGGAATCCATCGAAGTTCCTCACAACAGCGGAGTTAAAGGAGGCAGAAGTCAACTTGGTTCGGAGAGTTCAGCAGGAATTCTTCGTCGAGGAATGGAAGGCATTATCCAAGGGAGAATCGGTTTCGAGAAGGTCACCACTGCGTTGGTTCAACCCGTTTATATCAGGTGATTAGAGTAGGAGGACGACTAGCGCATTCGGAAGAGGCTGAAGATACGAAGCACCCTATGGTCTTACCAGCATGCCATCAGCTTACAAGGCTGATTTTACGTCACTTCCACGAGAAACTACTACACGTTGGGCCACAATTACTCTTGGCAACTGTTTGATTGCGTTTCTGGCTGCTGGGAGGAAGGAGCGTGGTTCGAAACGTAGTGCACCAATGCATGAATTGCTTTCGTGCAAAACCATCATCGCTCGAGCAGTTTATGGGAGAACTGCCAGCACCACGTGTTACCGTATCTCGACCGTTTTCCCAGACCGGCGTAGATTATTGTGGGCCATTTTTTGTCCGGCCAGCACCCCGGCGCCCAGTGGTAAAAATGTACGTCGCTGTATTCATTTGCCTGTGTACCAAGGCGGTGCACCTCGAACTTGTTTCGGACCTTACTACTGACAGGTTCATTCAAGCCCTACGACGATTCTCGGCCAGAAGAGGGAAGTGCGAAAATTTGTACTCTAATAATGGCACAAACTTCGTAGGAGCTTGAAATAAGCTGAAGGAATTTGACGATCTACTGAGGATGAAAAAACATCAGGAGGGTGTGGCGAGACACTGTTCGGAGCAAGGGACACGATGGCATTTTAACCCACCGAGTGCTCCTCACTTTGGAGGCCTATGGGAGGCCGCGGTACGGTCCGCCAAAATTCACTTGGTTAAAGTAGTAGGAGAAACGCCATTATCGCCAGAGGATTTTTCCACGTTGCTAGTTCAGATAGAGGGTTGTTTAAATTCAAGACCGTTGACACCCATGTCTGACGATCCCAACGATCTGGAGTCATTAACACCGTCTCATTTTTTAATCGGTTCCAGTCTGCAAAGCTTACCGGATTCCGATTTGAAAGATCGTCACCCGAGAGAATGCATGAGAGCGGGTCCACTTAGAACTGCAGTGATGGATATGTTCGTGTGAGATAAGTGGAGTGGAGTTAGGAGCGATGTCCAATTCTAGGGGTTCCCTTTCAAACTTCGGCGTTTCATTAGGCTTCTGATGATCAGTTTCTTCCCTAGCTGTTAGTTGCTTTTAGACGTTTAACTGGACCACAGGCGCGCGTAGTGACCTTCGCATGGCCAAGATTTTTATACGTGTTTAGTTATAAGAACAAAATGTGTTAGTTCTAAGCCGAAAATAAATGTAGTGTTGTGTAGTTTTTTGTGAGTTTGAAAATATAGAGTTTTAATTTGTCCGCGAGTGATTTTAATTTGCCCAAGAAGAATTATTCCCCGAGTGCCAGCGGGGCTGGTAAAAGGAAGGTGTCAATCGCACCCAGGTCCAAACCCAAAAACACCGGTCGAGTGTTGGGGAGCCATCCACAAAATCGAAGGAGGTAATTGCCCGGTTCCACAACGGTTAGCTCATCCGAATTTCAACGAGCCTTTCATTTCGACAACCGATGCCACCAATGCAGACATTGGAGCCGTACTTTGGTAAATAGATAATGTAAAGGAAAGGCCAATAGCCTACCTTTCTAGAACTCTTTCAAAAGCGGAAGAGAAATATTCAGCGAAGGCTAAAGAACTTCTAGCCATCTATTTCGCCGCGAAGAGATTCAGACCTTATTTTTTTTACGGAAGACCTTTCATTATATACACTGATCATGAACCTCTAACGAAAACGTTGAAGTTGACTGATGCTACTGGAAGAGTAACACGTCAACGGTTATACTTAGAACAGTATGACTACAAAATCATGTATAAAAAGGGCAAACAGAATGTGGTGGCAGATGGTCTGTCAAGAATCCCATCTGTAGAAGTGAATCTTCACGAGCTAAGGAATGAGTGCTATCCCAAATGACAAAATTTACGGCCCGGAAATCGTAAACCAATTCAAAACCCAGATTATAATCAAGGTCACTTCAGATGCTAAGAAGAATCCTCATATCATGTGTAAGATTTTTCCTGGGTTTGTACGTCATGTGTTCCACAGAAACAAGTATTCGGACGATGAATTATAAGATATCATTAAGAGGTATTTGGACCCTTCTTCTAGTAACTGTATCTCCGCTCCAAAAGAGATAGTACCCGAGCAAAGGATTATACCAAATTGATAACAAGTTCTAATACCAGGTTATCATTTTTTGATCACTGAATATGTTATCATTGAGGATGAATAAATAGCCAAAATAACAAAATGAATAACAAAAAAATACTCGTTGAATATCATAATAATAACTTATTTTGTTATCACTGCGAACAACTTGATAACAAATCCTGTTTTGTAAGCAAATTTATTGAAATAGTTTCAAATTATGTTATCACTTTGAAATCAAATTCTCATGCTAATAACTGAAAAAAAAACTTCGATCAAAAGCAAAATTTCTATATATATTTCAAAAGCTTAAAATATATATATATAGTTTTACAATTCAACTTATAACGTTCATAAAAAATAGTATTTTCAAAATAATAACATATAACTAAATTTACCAATGGTGATAACTAAATCTGTTATGCGATAACAGCGGAAATCAAAACGATAACTGGGATAACAGAACTTGTTACTTATATGATATCAGCTTGTTATTTTCCTTTGCTAGGGTATACAGTTGCGACAACTGGGATGTTGGGTAAAGTTAAACCATTTGTCAAAAACTGCGAAGATTGCAAATTCGCCAAATATGAAAGAAACCCTTTTCGGATTCCGATTGCTCGAAGAATAACGTCTTCATCGACGTTTATGTTAAGGAACAACAAAAGTTTCTGACTCTCGTAGATTCTTTCACAAAATTCGCTCAAATATATCAAATATCCAATGAAAGCACAGAAGAGCTGATAGAAGCGCTTACCGAGTATTTTAAAATCTTCAGGTTGCCTAAAATGATAACATGCGATCAGGCAACAGGATTTCGAAGTACGGATTTTAGAGAATTCCTTGAGGAGCAGGGAGTCGATTTGCACGTTGCTAGTGACGCGCTTCCACAATACACTGCTGGAAAAGTACCTAGCAAACCGTAGCAAAGTTGAACACCTGACGCTTTACGAGGGATTAGAGACTGTATTCGATGAAATTTGGACAAACAAAATAGGTCACCAAAATTTTTCCTTGGGCCCGATTCGTTTCAAACTTTCTGGAAATAAAGAACTACTAAATGGTTAAGTTTTGACATCATTGGTTTGAATCCTAGAGGGTTTGAGCTGTTTAGTGGAATACTTGTAACTGTAAATTAGAAGAAAAATTAGTAATCTCCATTTAATTCCAACTACCTTTGCTTATCTTCGACAGATACGCGTATTTCGTCTACAATGTGCAGACTTCTTCAGTGTCTCGTACTAATAACTCGACTCGAGTTATTAGTCGAGTCGAGTTATTAGTACGAGACACTGAAGAAGTCTGCACATTGTAGACGAAATACGCGTATCTGTCGAAGATAAGCAAAGGTAGTTGGAATTAAATGGAGATTACTAATTTTTCTTCTAATTTATCATTGGTTTATTGAACCTCTTCTCCCAACCCAAATGCCCGCACCTTTGCCTTGACCTCTTTCATCAAATGTTGGGCAATGATAGGACCGACTTGCTTACTTACTTTTAACCACACTTTCTATAGTTCAAGTTCATTTTCTATCAGTTTTGGAGTTTTAACGACCTTTGCCTTCATGATTGCCCAAAATTTTTCAATTGGGCGAAGTTCCGGAGTGTTTCCTCCAAATGGATTTCACGACGTCTGTTGGTACAAAAACTACATCATTATCTTTGTACCAGTCTAAGACGGGCCGGGCATAGTGGCAAGATGCCAAATCCGGCCAAAACAGTGTCGGGCCATCGTGAGAACTCAAGAAGGGCAGAAGTCGTTTTTAGAGGCATTCGTCCTTGTAGATTTGTCCGTTGACGGTCCCAGAGGTGATGAAGGGCTGACTCATTTTGCCACATCCGCAGATCGCTTGCCAGGCAAGGAATTTTTTGGTTAATTTTGACTGTTTCTTCTACCGTACACTCTCCGGAACGGCCAACTTAGAAGTGGTGACGTAGTGTTCCTATCCTGGCATTTGTTTGGTGTCGGCTTTAATGTAGGTCTCATCGTCCATCACAATGCAGAACAGTTTTGTGAGCCCCTCCCTGTACAGTTTTCTTGTACGAGTTTTGGCCACCGAGCTCTGTTTATCGCTCCGGTTCGCCTTCTGGACCTTGTACACATGTAATCCAGAACGTTTCATTGTTTTCCGCTCAAAAAAACTGAAACTTTCGCCTTTTTCGCCACATCCCTTATCGAAATGTTGGGATAACGCTTAAATTGGTTCAATACCATCCTGTCCTTCTCCGGATTTGATGTGCCACGTTTTTTTGCCACTACCATTTTTCCGCTTGGTTGTCTTACGGTCCTTGAATGTTTTGATCACATGAGATACGGTTGAATGTGCGATTACGAGCTGATTTCCGATCCATCGATGAGAAGCGTTTGGGTTTTCGACGTGAGTGCCCAAAATTTTTTGGCGCACTATTTCTTCATTCGAAGCCATCACTGAAATCACTCGACCGATTTTCACGAAACTCATTACACAATTGACACAACACAATGAAATACATTCAGTTAAAATTTCAATAATTTTTACCTACACGCTAAAAAGTTACGAACAATTGCGTGTGTTCAAATTTCATCGAATACAGTCTTTAGCTATAATCACCACCCTTTACAACGACTCGAAACACAGTACGACTAACCTCAAGCCTCGCGAAATTATTTTCGGAACGTGTTCATCGCTTGATGCCGCCGAAATTAATCTTGCGATGCAAATGAACATACAGACCGCAAGAGACAATATCAAACTAACAGCATATAAACACAACGAAAGAACGGTAGCAACTGACACACGGAAATACCACAACTTAGACGATACTCAGATATTGGTCAAAGGAAGGGCAAAACCACATCCTTTTGGTCACCGATATAGATTAGTAGACGTAATACAACAAAACGAGAAAACGATAACCGACCACCAACACATAAAAACACACAAGACAAACTTAAATTAGAATTGAGACCTGACCATCTTCATTTCAGACTATGACATCCAAATTTATACATGTTCACGAGCTTGGACAGAACCCTCTTGGAGTAGTGACGATAGGCGAAGCTAGGATCAGTAATAGCCATCTTAGGATTTACATAACATTGATACATACGCCATTCAGAATGCAATAGACCAAGTGCAGTCAATAGTTCAAGAAACAGCATTTAATGATGATTTACTAGCACCATTGATCAAACTCAAAGTTATAAAATTAATCGAAACATATAGGAAATTAAAACCAACTTAATCAGTACGGAAGAAGAGATGGGAAAGTTTAGGCTCAGCGTGGAAATACATCTCGGGAAGTCCCGACGCGGAAGACTTAAGAATTATTAACGTAACAACCAATTCTTTAATAGATCAAAACAATGAACAAATTAAAATCAACAAGCAATTTGAGAATAGAATTCTTAACATGTCAATGTCCTTGTCATTATTCATCTCCAGCATTTCCAACGAAATTATCGATAGAATGTATTCCGTCAATTTATTATTTATTTATTTATTTATTTATTTCATCATCTGGCTTGGTGCCTTAATGAACTTTCACCGATGAGGAAAAGCCCGTTTGAATTGAGCGTAAAAACCTCATATCTTTTCAGCAAAACATTACATGACATGAACATACATTAAAAAAAAGGTCGAACAAAATAAAATACAATTCAAACGTTAAAAGAAAATTAAAACTTAGAACTATGTCCATATCGGTTGGAAACAAATCGTTTGAAAGCCAAATCGGCGTGTGACGGTCCAGGCATCATTGTAGAAGTCATCGGGTCAGTAATCTGTGCTGAAATGCAGTTGCGGAAGAATTGAAGTTAAACAAGTGGTAAACTTCGTTAAATCTTGCCGCCAAGAATCGAATGGGGTCATGTTGACCATACTTGGCGCGGCGGGCATCAAGGTATAAGAAACTTCGCTGTCGTAAGGTCCTCTCAGGTGCGTAGACATTGAGTTGTGCTAGAATTTCCGCTGCATCAGTTTCACCTAATAGGATTTTTGCCAAGAACATAACTTGTGCAGAGAATCTCCTACGTTCCAATGTATCAAGTCCAATTAGTCTGCATCGTTGTTCATATGGTGGTAAATTCGTGGGATCTCGCCATGGAAGGTTGCGGAGGGCATGTCTCAAGAATCTCTTTTGTACTGCTTCAATTCTGTTTATCCAGAAGGCCTGATATGGACACCATACGACTGCACTTGACTCTAAAATTGAGCGAACTAGGGCGCAATAGAGAGACCGAAGGCAATGAGGGTCACGGAATTCATTAGTCACTTTAAATATGAATCCAAGTTGTCTATTGGCTTTTGCGATGATGCCATCGTAATGGAGCCGAAATGTGAGTCCAGTATCAAGGATAACACCTAAGTCACGTATGTGATCGACACGAACCAGAGGTTGGCTGCGAATGCTGTAGTTATGACTGATTGGGTTAATTTTCCGATGAAATGTTATTACATTGCACTTAGGAATACTAATCGTTAACATGTTTCTAGTGCACCACTCTTCGAATCGGTCAATCAGTTTCTGTAATGTATGGCAATCCTGGATGCACTTCACGATAAAGTATATCTTTACATCATCCGCGTAGAAGAGACGGCATCCCTGTGGCAGTATTTCTGATAGTTCGTTGATAAAAATAGAAAAGAGAAGTGGGCCCAAGTTACTCGCTTGTGGAACGCCCGAAACGCTGGAAAAACACTCCGATGTTACAGATCCTATTTTTACGCATAGCCGACGATTCGTAAGGTATGATTCAAACCATGTAATAAGATCTCTAGAGATTCCCAATTTGTCAAGCCTTAGAAGAAGTATCCTATGATCAACTCGGTCGAACGCAGCTTTCAGGTCAGTATATACAACGTCAACTTGTGAACCGGCATCTATGTTACGCAAGCAAAATTAGGAGAACTGCACAAGGTTTGTAGAAACTGATCGCTTGGGGTAAAATCCGTGTTGGTCAGCTGATATATAATTTCTGCAGCTGGAAAACAGCACATCATTGTTGTAGAAGGAGATGTTCGCTCATCACCATGAGGCACCGAGAGTGAACAACAATGTTTTTGGCTAGAATTAAAGATATGAAGAGAAAGTTTTGATAGTTCCGCTAGTGTGCGGCAGGCATGGAAATTTAACAGATGTTTTATGAAAATTGAGCGAAAAGGGCATGTGTACAGTGGTACTCGAACCAACGACATTTTTTTTTTTTTTTTTCAAATGTCAAAAATTTGGTCAATATCAACTTGACGTATTTCTTTCAATTTTGCATTTAAAAAACCTGAACACCCCTCATTTTGAAGGTGTGTGTGTGTAGAATGTTGCTCCTATTTTAATTTTGGAATTCACTCTTCAGTTGTCAAAATGCCGTCCAAGCAAGAAGAGCAGCGTATCAAAATTTTGCTCGCGCATCGCGAAAATCCGAGCTACTCGCACGCAAAGTTGGCAAAATCGCTAAAAGTTGCCAAATCAATCGTTACAAATGTAATTAAAGTGTTTGGGGAACGTTTGTCGACAGCCAGGAAGTCTGGATCGGGGGGAAATCGAAAACCGGAAGCCGCTGAGACGACAAAGAGAGTTGCCGGTAGTTTCAAGCGAAACCCTAACCTATCTCTCCGAGATGCCGCAAATAAGCTGGGTGTATCGTCTACAAGCGTACATCGAGCCAAAAACCGGACTATCGACTTACAAGAAGGTAGTGACTCCAAATCGCGATGATAAACAAAATACGACGGCCGAAGCGCGATCCCGGAGGCTGTACACGACGATGCTGACGAAGTTTGACTGCGTGGTAATGGACGACGAAACCTACGTCAAAGCCGACTACAAGCAGCTTCCGGGACAGGAGTTTTATACGGCAAAAGGAAGGGGAAAGGTAGCAGATATTTTCAAGCACACGAAACTGTCAAAGTTCGCAAAGAAATATCTGGTTTGGCAAGCCATCTGTACCTGTGGCTTGAAAAGCAGCATTTTCATAGCTTCCGGGACTGTCAACCAAGAAATTTACGTGAAAGAGTGTTTGAATAAACGTCTGCTGCCTTTCCTGAAGAAACACGGTTGTTTCGTACTGTTTTGGCCGGATTTGGCATCTTGCCATTACGGTAAAAAGGCCATGGAGTGGTACGCCGCCAACAACGTGCAGGTGGTTCCCAAGGACAAGAACCCTCCCAACACGCCAGAGCTCCGCCCAATTGAGAAATACTGGGCTATTGTCAAGCGGAACCTAAAGAAGACCAAAAAAACTGCTAAGGACGAGCAGCAGTTCAAGGCAAACTGGCCTGCTGCGGCGAAGAAGGTGGACAAGGTGGCTGTACAAAATCAGATGGCAGGGGTCAAGCGTAAGGCCCGGCAATTCGGATTTGGAAAAGCGGAAGCCTAACTGAATATTCTTCCTGAATTTTATACTAATTGAACTTGAAAAAGAAATTTAATTTGATTTTTTAAATAAACGATTTCACCGATTCACACGCGTTTTCCCTTGACCAAATTTTGACCGTATCACCCTTTAGGGCGCACAATGCGCATAGGTAAGCATAATTAGGTAATAAAAACGAGCCAGCAACGCGGTTCGTTCTCCTTCCTTATTTGGTAATTGGTGTAACAACATCGTAAAGTATAGTGAATAAAAGTGCGTTCTAGAGTTATTTAGTTTTAAAAAACATAGAACACTCAAGGAAATACCTAACTTTGCAAGCACTAGTAGTATCGTGGATAGGCTACGAGGCACTAATTAGATCATTAAGATTGATTTATCGTTTCTGATACTATAACCGGAAATGAAAACTTTCTCCTGCAAATCATCAATCCCAGCAAGAAGAAACATGTTGCTACCTTATGATGTATTTTATATGCATGTGCGGGGTTTTGTGATTAATCGATACGGAATGTCGTTGATTACAAAAAAAATCAGATCTGATGTTTTGAGATATTGGCGCTAAGTTTCTTATTTATCTTTATTTCATAAACTAATGCCTATGCACAACCACATTTAAAAAATGCATCGTTTCTAATCTCTTTGACATGCTCCAACATGCCTACATTTTATTCACTTTCTGACGTATAACCTTTTTAAGCATTTTTGCATAAAACCTTTTTAGGCATTTTATGCATAATTCCAGTCTTCGAGCGAATTGCCTACTTTGAAGTCACAATTGCATACTTCAGATTGACCGTATAGAGTCGCATAGTGTGGCATCTAGTCCGCTGTATGGAGTATCTGATGCGCTATACAACGCACCAGATGCGGCACAATAGAATGCAAACTGCATCGATTGGTGCGAGTGGTCTTGTTTGGTTTTGAACTACGAGTATATTTTCATTAATAATATTTTTTTAACAGATTTTTCAAGAACAATAAAGCATTGTGTTGACATCAACATATCTAAAATTAGTACAAAAATAGCTCAGTATGTTATCGGAGACTAAACTGATTACTATGGTAATAGGCCGTAAATCACTGTTTGGTTCATACCTTCATAACGGAATGTGGGAAGGAAACAAAAATCAATGTTCATTTGTTTTTATTTGAAAACAAAACACACACACACACCCACACACACACACACACACACACACACACACACACACATATATATATATATATATATATATATATATATATATATATATATATATATATATATATATATATATATATATATATATATATATATATATATATATATATATGCACACATAAAAGATAGGATAAAGTTACTCTTCACTTAGAAATACAGTACACGCAAAAAAATCACTCTGCTTAATTCAACAAAATATTTAATATTTTGTTGGTATTCAAACCAAAGTTTGTATTGGCTTCAATTCATAAAAAAGTTCCAAATCAATTCAAAGTTTCATTCAAATAAAACCGACAAAATTATTTAAAGTAATCACCGCTGTGTGATTCAGAACAATCAACATTATGTTTCAACTCAAATGATTTATTAATTGCTACAACAAAGTATTTTGTCACCATAATAAATCACTCTGCTTTGATTCAACATAATATTTTGTTAGTATTAAATGCAAGCTTTCTGTTTGTTTCAATTCAAGAAAAAGTTTCAAATCAATTCAAAATTCCATTCAAATCAAACCAACATTTTTTACCCTTCTTACATCAATAGAAGGGTATTAAGATTGCTTGAATTTAAACGAAAACTCGACTTTTTATCCGAGGCCCACAGGGCCGAGTATCATATACCATTCGACTCAGCTCGACGAACTGAGCACATGTCTGTGTGTGTGTGTGTGTGTGTGTGTGTGTGTGTGTGTGTGTGTGTGTGTGTGTGTACTGATTTTAGTTTTGTTGAAGCCAAATCAAAGCTATGAAATCTCCAAATAACTGGTCAAAATTTCATTATGATTGGATAATCCTTCATGGAGATATGATCAAAAAATAATTGTGAGATGACAATATACTCGTTGCAGTGCAAAACCGAACAAGACCAATCACACCAATCGATGCCGCTTGCATTCTATTGTGTCGCATCTGGAGCGTTGTATAGCACATACAGCGGACTAGCCACACTATACGACTGTATAGAATTAGAGCAGCATCGATTGGCTCGAGTGGTCTGGTTTTGAACTGCAACGAGTATATTCGAAAATAGTCTCCATTTACTATTTTCAACGAATATGTACTTATTAAGCATCTTGAACACATATCGATAATCAAAATTGAAGATTAGAATTGTCTAATAATTCATTCTATGGACTGATTTTATGAAATTTCTAATATTTATGTAATTTCCCCTTCTATATAACTAACATAAACAGGCTGATAAATACTATTAATGGCAATATGTTAATCACTTCTATGAATAATACGTTCAGGATTGACAAATAGTTCATTTTATAAACTGAATGTATGACATATCGAATGTTCCTGGAACTTCCTGGGATTTTGAATGAAAATATCTATCCAGTACATTATTGGCCACATTTGAGTTCGTTATTCTGGTGAAGTGTAAGAAGGGTTCAGTCTCACCATCGGTGGATTAATGCGGTTTTTTTTAAAGTAATCACTGCTGTGTGATATTAATTTAAATAATATTTGATTTATAACAACCACATTTATCGTTTAACGCAAATGTTTAATTTATTGTTTAAACAAAATATTTTTTCACGCTAAGAAATCACTCTGTTTTGAATCAACAAAATGATTTGTTGCTTTTTAATACAAGGTTTCTATTTGTTTCAATTAATGTAAAAGTTCTTATTCAATTCAAGATGTAATTCAAATCATACCAATCAAATTATTATCAAATCCATATTGTTATTGTACAAAAGTTTCACAATGCTGACAAGAAGCTGCGTCTGCCTTTGCCTCCGGTAGTTTTTCTAATGTAAGTTTAAACATAATATATCATAATATGTTGATAGATATCAAGATTTTCAACGAGTTATTGTCGTTGCAGATAACTGCAGTTGATCCAAAAATCAGACTCTACAGTGCACAACACAGGCGATTAGACAGCGCACAAATTCGACGTTGCGTTTAAGAAGCAGATCATGAGAAAAATCGGACTGCGGTCTGCCGCGAGCATAGTCCTTATATCACGGCCGTAGAGAACCACATGTCTAATCAGCGTTTTGTCTTGTTAACTTCGTACCGCGGCGATTTTTACTTGACCGGAGTGACTTCGGGAGTCCATAGTGGGCACGATTTCTTGCCAAAATGTGAGAATACATAAATAATTTGAACAAATAAACACGACTTTCAGTTCAATAAACCATGAAGCATTATTTCAATTCAATGGTTTTGTTGTATTAATTCATCAATGTTTATTAATGTTTATAAATGCGCTTAGTTGGTTAAAGAAAATATTTTGTTGCAATCAACAAAACCCTCAGTTTAATTCTATAAAGCATGAAGTTTAATTTCTATTAAATGGTTTTGTTGTCTTAGTTCATCAATGTTTATTATTTCCACAAATGCGTTTAGTTGGTTTAAGAAAACATTTAGTTTTGAGTAACTCAACACAATGTTCAATTCTATAAAGCTTGAAGTTTTATTTCAACTCAAAGATTTTGTTGAATTAGTTCGTCAGTTTTAATAGTCCATATTTAAACCAAAATTTTAGTTGAATTGATCCCTAGTTTGAATTGGTATAGCTACGTATTTTTTGCGTGTACATAGTACAATATAAAGGAGTCATGTGCATGAGAACAATGTGCGGAAACTGAATGTTAGTTGGAATCAAATCAAAACTAAAGTAATCCTTAACTAATGCTTCAAAGAAAATTGCAGCTTTAATCTGTTATATACAAGGCAGATTTCAAGGACAGTTTTATTACTAATTCCGGACATTGGTCATCTTGTCAGATATGAGCCTATAATTGTTTTTCTTATTGACTTTTACTGTGAGCCGTGTTTTGGTGTTGTCTCACTCACTCTCACAGGACGCTTGAAAACATGGCTCACAGTAAAAGTCAGTTTTTTATAGCGTGCACAGGCTCATAGAGCTTATCTCATTTCCCGGGATTCCCGGATCCCGGGAAATATTTTAACTAATCCCGGGATCCAGATTCCAAGACAACAGAAATATTTCTATATTAGTCATTGGTATATGGGGAGAGTGATTCCTTTTATTACTGGCAGGGAATGGTATTGTGTTGAGTTCTATGTCAAAGAAACCCACGCTTTGGCGAGTTTGAGTGACCTAAACACACATTTGGATAGTTTTATATAGCAGTGTTGAATTATCAGTTGCCCAACATTAAAAGCTGAAGCAAACAATATTCACGGCCGATGCAAATAACTGATATTTGTGTGCCGTTCGTTCACTGAAATTCGTTATTAGTGGTGTAACTTAGTGGTTAAGTAACTTTTTCGGCATTGACCGTCTATGTTTGATGTCCGAAAAGGAAATTCACTTTTTTAAGCGTATTTGAGTTGCATGTACTTAAACATGAGTAAGCTTTACGCCCGTGTATATTTTCAAATTAGAACATTGACAACCGTTCAAAGTTTCATCGAAGCAATGTTTGCTGGGATTTGACATTCATGTGTTATCAGATGGTTTTTTATTCATTTTTTCCACTCTTCATTCTCATAGTGCCTATTCAGTGACGTGCTCGCAGAAAATCGTCGTACTCTGCCAGTGAGTCCTGATTCTTAGCAACGTTACTGATATTCTGCTTGTTTGGTTCGAATTTGTTTGTCATCACCGAACACTTCAAAAATAAAGGAAGTAAGGCAAGCATTCGCCAACGAAAGGAGTGCTCTCATCCAACAATCAGACTCTACAGTGCACAACACAGGCGATTAGACAGCGCACAAATTCGACGTTGCGTTTAAGAAGCAGATCATGAGAAAAATCGGATTGCGGTCTGTCGCGAGCATAGTCCTTATATCATGGCCGTAGAGAACCACATGTCTAATCAGCGTCTTGTCTTGTTAACTTCGCGCCGCGACGATTTTTACTTGACCGGAGTGACTTCGGGAGTCCATAGTGGGCACGATTTCTTGCCAAAATGTGAGAATACATAAATAATTTGAACAAATAAACACGTCTTTCAGTACAATAAACCATGAAGCATTATTTCAATTTAATGGTTTTGTTGTATTAATTCATCAATGTTTATTAATTCAACAAATGCGCTTAGTTGGTTAAAGAAAATATTCTGTTTTAAACAACAAAACCCTCAGTTTAATTCTATAAAGCATGAAGTTTTATTTCAATTATATGGTTTTGTTGTATTAGTTCGTAGCGTTTAGTTGGTGTAAGAAAACATTTTGTTTTGAGCAACAAAACACGATGTTCAATTCTATAAAGCTTGAAGTTTTATTTCAACTCAAAGGTTTTGTTGAATTAGTTCGTTAGTTTTATTGGTCCATATTTAAACCAAAATTTTAGTTGAATTGATTCTTAGTTTGAATTGGTATGACTACGTGTTTTTTTGCGTGAATGATTTACTTTTGATATAATTGAAAGCAAATGAATGGTAAGAAAGCCACATAAACATTACGCCTTATTAAAAATTTGTTCTTGCACTGTTTTGAACATGTATGTATGTATGTATGGTAGCCACCATCCCCTCTAGCCCTTGGCTTGGATGCAGCTCCACTTAATAGTAAGATCAAATTGGGCCACCGATCTGAATTCGCACTATCGCTGTATGAAGGGCCAAAAACGGAGGGGTGGACCCGTAAGCAGAGACACTTACACGAAATCCACGGGATATTAAGAATCTCCTTCCAACGATATGATCCAACAAATCGAATAACACAATTCGCAATACTCATTAAGCTTTCTACAGGATGGCTTGTTAAGAAGGGCGCGTCACTCTCCCTGAAACTGTTGGAGTAGAACTCGCAGCACCACACTCGAATCGGTAGGATAAGAAATGATACTGTTTGTTCCCTCCTAGACTCAGGCAGTCAATCAAACCATCGTCCAGTTTCAGCTTGAATGATACCCTGGTGCTCCCTCCCAACCCAGTATTTATTATATTTATATAAATATAGATGTAATGTAATAATAATATGTTATATATGAATATATAGTAGAGCAAAAATTATATAAGGATATTTAGTTAAATTATGTAATATTTGGAGTTCACGAGCCTATGATAACCATGTTAAACTAAATTAATTAACCTGCTGAAATAATAATATTAAGGCAGTAATAATAATATGCAGCTTCGTACCACTTTGTATCACTGATAGGTGACTGTATCTCTGGAATGTGAAGGTCATCTTGTTATTCATTGAGGTATAAATATCAATAAAGCATTCAATTGTATATAAAACCATAATATTATATTATTACGTATTTAATCATGACATATAGATATGTAACCTTCTGGAATGAAGAGCATTTATTAATTTTGATCATTATTTGATATAATGTAATAAAATAATTATACCGCCCGGATCACCAATCTGAAGCAATTAAAATTTTATTAATTATTTTATTACTTCTTCCATAATATTATATTTATGATATGCAATTAATAATGATGAACAGCTGTGTTCCGCTGAACCGCTCAAATAATAGTTGATGATCGTGTACTGAAATGTTAAGGTCATATTACGCCATTTAATGGAAAATATAATGAAGGAATTAAAGGTTGAGTGGTCGAGAGAGTCGTCAACATTTCCATTAATGAAAATATGCTAGAGCTTGTAAAAAACATGCATCATATAATAACACATACTAGTATCTACACATCTATATATACATCCATTACTACTTTCGAGAAGGCCACTCCGACGGTGCTAGATACAGCTGAAAATTGATCCCCATTCTTACTGCTGCTTCTACCAGAAGATGATCATCCTATAACCGCATTGTGGGCATGGATGGCATTGTACACAAATGTTTCCGACCGTCCCAGTATTCCAGCAATCTCTCGTTGGGATTTCCCAGCCGTCGCTAGTTGGTTGATGCACTTTTTCGCAACCTTTCCGTGCAGTGATAGTTTCGGCCCATGATGTTTTAGTATATTTGTGATATATTTTAAAAATAATCAAATAATAATGGAAGTGGAGCTCAATTTGTGTTTTGATTGTAATGAAGTAACAATATTGAGACATACCAAGTGACCTACCTCAAGAATCCAGAGATATTTGTTGTGTAAATAGGCCGAATGCGAAGGTGGTCCTATAATTATGTCGTACGAATTTCACACTCAACACAGCTTTTCGATGTGTACAGGTCAGTTGGTAATTTATAATGTTCTTGCACTGTTTTGAACATCCACACAAAAGGAAACGAAAACACGTATTCCAAAGAGGTAGTATCAAGAATGGATGGCCCTGTTGTTTATGCACGGTAGAGCCATCTACAATTTGTAGATGGGTACGTGAAACTAAGCTCATCTGTCAAGATGCTCGGGGGTTGGCTCTCATTGACGGTATAGTCACTAGATTCATAGTCTGGCGGATACAATGACGGGAGCCAATTTGCACTGTCACTTGGAGGAGCCAATCGAGCATATCTAGAGTAATTCATGATAAGCGCCTAAAAGCCATTTGTAAACAATGACTTTCAATATCGATTTCTCTTGAATCTCAAATCACTCTCGTGAAATGAAAGCAGAATTTGGTAGAAGAATGTTAGTTCTACCATATGGAGTAGCAGGGTATGGTGGGATTCTCGTTATTCGTGAGAAATCAACAATTAAAGTTATTGTTTACAAATGGCTTTTAGGCTCTTAACATAAATTGTTCGAGATATGCTCGATTGGCTCCGCCAACTGACAGTTCAAATTGGCTCCCGTCGTTGTATCCGCCAGACTATGAATCTAGTGACTATAATTGACGGATGCTGAGAGAGTGACTCGTGTGCAGGGTTGCCAAATTATTTTTCGTTACCATCTTTAATTTTTGCCAAAAAAACTTCTTTATCTGTGTCTAACTGCCGAAAATTTTTGCTCCAAACTTTGTGTTGAAAATTTAGAATGAAAACTTTTCAGGTGTCTGGCTACTTATCCACTTCTTTTTAATCATCAGAATGCATTTATTTCGCCTAGCCGATACAAAACGGTCATTTCAATAGGGCTTAAGAGTATTTATCAGTTTTTTCTAAATCACACTACAGCAAAACGGATATTCTTTTCTAAGGTCATTAATAGTACAGGAATCAGTAGAAAGTTTGCAGTGAACCTACTTTGCCAGGGAAATGTCTGCTTTCCATCTGTTCGTTGGAAACGAAGGAGTTTTTTCAATCAAATCTCCAAGTCATCCGATTTTTCTTCCTCGATGTGCTTACAGATGATTGCCGTCCTCAGCTCACGATACTCATTATAGATGGCTTATTCTCACTGCTTCCAAAGAAGATCTGATGCAGTTTAATAATCGAGGAGAAAATCCTTCAAAGTGTGCGGCTTCTCCAATTAGTCTGCATCGTTGTTCATATGGTGGTAAATTCGTGGGATCTCGCCATGGAAGGTTGCGGAGGGCATGTCTCAAGAATCTCTTTTGTACTGCTTCAATTCTGTTTATCCAGAAGGCCTGATATGGACACCATACGACTGCACTTGACTCTAAAATTGAGCGAACTAGGGCGCAATAGAGAGACCGAAGGCAATGAGGGTCACGGAATTCATTAGTCACTTTAAATATGAATCCAAGTTGTCTATTGGCTTTTGCGATGATGCCATCGTAATGGAGCCGAAATGTGAGTCCAGTATCAAGGATAACACCTAAGTCACGTATGTGATCGACACGAACCAGAGGTTGGCTGCGAATGCTGTAGTTATGACTGATTGGGTTAATTTTCCGATGAAATGTTATTACATTGCACTTAGGAATACTAATCGTTAACATGTTTCTAGTGCACCACTCTTCGAATCGGTCAATCAGTTTCTGTAATGTATGGCAATCCTGGATGCACTTCACGATAAAGTATATCTTTACATCATCCGCGTAGAAGAGACGGCATCCCTGTGGCAGTATTTCTGATAGTTCGTTGATAAAAATAGAAAAGAGAAGTGGGCCCAAGTTACTCGCTTGTGGAACGCCCGAAACGCTGGAAAAACACTCCGATGTTACAGATCCTATTTTTACGCATAGCCGACGATTCGTAAGGTATGATTCAAACCATGTAATAAGATCTCTAGAGATTCCCAATTTGTCAAGCCTTAGAAGAAGTATCCTATGATCAACTCGGTCGAACGCAGCTTTCAGGTCAGTATATACAACGTCAACTTGTGAACCGGCATCTATGTTACGCAAGCAAAATTAGGAGAACTGCACAAGGTTTGTAGAAACTGATCGCTTGGGGTAAAATCCGTGTTGGTCAGCTGATATATAATTTCTGCAGCTGGAAAACAGCACATCATTGTTGTAGAAGGAGATGTTCGCTCATCACCATGAGGCACCGAGAGTGAACAACAATGTTTTTGGCTAGAATTAAAGATATGAAGAGAAAGTTTTGATAGTTCCGCTAGTGTGCGGCAGGCATGGAAATTTAACAGATGTTTTATGAAAATTGAGCGAAAAGGGCATGTGTACAGTGGTACTCGAACCAACGACATTTTTTTTTTTTTCAAATGTCAAAAATTTGGTCAATATCAACTTGACGTATTTCTTTCAATTTTGCATTTAAAAACCTGAACACCCTCATTTTGAAGGTGTGTGTGTGTAGAATGTTGCTCCTATTTTAATTTTGGAATTCACTCTTCAGTTGTCAAAATGCCGTCCAAGCAAGAAGAGCAGCGTATCAAAATTTTGCTCGCGCATCGCGAAAATCCGAGCTACTCGCACGCAAAGTTGGCAAAATCGCTAAAAGTTGCCAAATCAATCGTTACAAATGTAATTAAAGTGTTTGGGGAACGTTTGTCGACAGCCAGGAAGTCTGGATCGGGGGAAATCGAAAACCGGAAGCCGCTGAGACGACAAAGAGAGTTGCCGGTAGTTTCAAGCGAAACCCTAACCTATCTCTCCGAGATGCCGCAAATAAGCTGGGTGTATCGTCTACAAGCGTACATCGAGCCAAAAACCGGACTATCGACTTACAAGAAGGTAGTGACTCCAAATCGCGATGATAAACAAAATACGACGGCCGAAGCGCGATCCCGGAGGCTGTACACGACGATGCTGACGAAGTTTGACTGCGTGGTAATGGACGACGAAACCTACGTCAAAGCCGACTACAAGCAGCTTCCGGGACAGGAGTTTTATACGGCAAAAGGAAGGGGAAAGGTAGCAGATATTTTCAAGCACACGAAACTGTCAAAGTTCGCAAAGAAATATCTGGTTTGGCAAGCCATCTGTACCTGTGGCTTGAAAAGCAGCATTTTCATAGCTTCCGGGACTGTCAACCAAGAAATTTACGTGAAAGAGTGTTTGAATAAACGTCTGCTGCCTTTCCTGAAGAAACACGGTTGTTTCGTACTGTTTTGGCCGGATTTGGCATCTTGCCATTACGGTAAAAAGGCCATGGAGTGGTACGCCGCCAACAACGTGCAGGTGGTTCCCAAGGACAAGAACCCTCCCAACACGCCAGAGCTCCGCCCAATTGAGAAATACTGGGCTATTGTCAAGCGGAACCTAAAGAAGACCAAAAAAACTGCTAAGGACGAGCAGCAGTTCAAGGCAAACTGGCCTGCTGCGGCGAAGAAGGTGGACAAGGTGGCTGTACAAAATCAGATGGCAGGGTCAAGCGTAAGGCCCGGCAATTCGGATTTGGAAAAGCGGAAGCCTAACTGAATATTCTTCCTGAATTTTATACTAATTGAACTTGAAAAAGAAATTTAATTTGATTTTTTAAATAAACGATTTCACCGATTCACACGCGTTTTCCCTTGACCAAATTTTGACCGTATCACCCTTTAGGGCGCACAATGCGCATAGGTAAGCATAATTAGGTAATAAAAACGAGCCAGCAACGCGGTTCGTTCTCCTTCCTTATTTGGTAATTGGTGTAACAACATCGTAAAGTATAGTGAATAAAAGTGCGTTCTAGAGTTATTTAGTTTTAAAAACATAGAACACTCAAGGAAATACCTAACTTTGCAAGCACTAGTAGTATCGTGGATAGGCTACGAGGCACTAATTAGATCATTAAGATTGATTTATCGTTTCTGATACTATAACCGGAAATGAAAACTTTCTCCTGCAAATCATCAATCCCAGCAAGAAGAAACATGTTGCTACCTTATGATGTATTTTATATGCATGTGCGGGGTTTTGTGATTAATCGATACGGAATGTCGTTGATTACAAAAAAATCAGATCTGATGTTTTGAGATATTGGCGCTAAGTTTCTTATTTATCTTTATTTCATAAACTAATGCCTATGCACAACCACATTTAAAAAATGCATCGTTTCTAATCTCTTTGACATGCTCCAACATGCCTACATTTTATTCACTTTCTGACGTATAACCTTTTTAAGCATTTTTGCATAAAACCTTTTTAGGCATTTTATGCATAATTCCAGTCTTCGAGCGAATTGCCTACTTTGAAGTCACAATTGCATACTTCAGATTGACCGTATAGAGTCGCATAGTGTGGCATCTAGTCCGCTGTATGGAGTATCTGATGCGCTATACAACGCACCAGATGCGGCACAATAGAATGCAAACTGCATCGATTGGTGCGAGTGGTCTTGTTTGGTTTTGAACTACGAGTATATTTTCATTAATAATATTTTTTTAACAGATTTTTCAAGAACAATAAAGCATTGTGTTGACATCAACATATCTAAAATTAGTACAAAAATAGCTCAGTATGTTATCGGAGACTAAACTGATTACTATGGTAATAGGCCGTAAATCACTGTTTGGTTCATACCTTCATAACGGAATGTGGGAAGGAAACAAAAAATCAATGTTCTTTTGTTTTTATTTGAAAACAAACACACACACACACACACACACACACACACCCACACACACACACACACACATATATATATATATATATATATATATATATATATATATATATATATATATATATATATACATATACATATATATATATATATATATATATATATATATATATATATATATATATATATATATATATATATATATATATATATATATATATATATATATATATATATATATATATATATATATATATATATATATATATATATATATATATATATATATATATATATATATATATATATATATATATATATATATATATATATATATATATATATATATATATATATGCACACATAAAAGATAGGATAAAGTTACTCTTAACTTAGAAATACAGTACACGCAAAAAAATCACTCTGCTTGATTCAACAAAATATTTTGTTGGTATTCAAACCAAAGTTTGTATTGGCTTCAATTCATAAAAAAGTTCCAAATCAATTCAAAGTTTCATTCAAATAAAACCGACAAAATTATTTAAAGTAATCACCGCTGTGTGATTCAGAACAATCAACATTATGTTTCAACTCAAATGATTTATTAATTGCTACAACAAAGTATTTTGTCACCATAATAAATCACTCTGCTTTGATTCAACATAATATTTTGTTAGTATTAAATGCAAGCTTTCTGTTTGTTTCAATTCAAGAAAAAGTTTCAAATCAATTCAAAATTCCATTCAAATCAAACCAACATTTTTTACCCTTCTTACATCAATAGAAGGGTATTAAGATTGCTTGAATTTAAACGAAAACTCGACTTTTTATCCGAGGCCCACAGGGCCGAGTATCATATACCATTCGACTCAGCTCGACGAACTGAGCACATGTCTGTGTGTGTGTGTGTGTGTGTGTGTGTGTGTGTGTGTGTGTGTGTGTGTGTGTGTGTGTGTGTGTGTGTGTGTGTGTGTGTGTGTGTGTACTGATTTTAGTTTTGTTGAAGCCAAATCAAAGCTATGAAATCTCCAAATAACTGGTCAAAATTTCATTATGATTGGATAATCCTTCATGGAGATATGATCAAAACATAATTGTGAGATGACAATATACTCGTTGCAGTGCAAAACCGAACAAGACCAATCACACCAATCGATGCCGCTTGCATTCTATTGTGTCGCATCTGGAGCGTTGTATAGCACATACAGCGGACTAGCCACACTATACGACTGTATAGAATTAGAGCAGCATCGATTGGCTCGAGTGGTCTGGTTTTGAACTGCAACGAGTATATTCGAAAATAGTCTCCATTTACTATTTTCAACGAATATGTACTTATTAAGCATCTTGAACACATATCGATAATCAAAATTGAAGATTAGAATTGTCTAATAATTCATTCTATGGACTGATTTTATGAAATTTCTAATATTTATGTAATTTCCCTTCTATATAACTAACATAAACAGGCTGATAAATACTATTAATGGCAATATGTTAATCACTTCTATGAATAATACGTTCAGGATTGACAAATAGTTCATTTTATAAACTGAATGTATGACATATCGAATGTTCCTGGAACTTCCTGGGATTTTGAATGAAAATATCTATCCAGTACATTATTGGCCACATTTGAGTTCGTTATTCTGGTGAAGTGTAAGAAGGGTTCAGTCTCACCATCGGTGGATTAATGCGGTTTTTTTTAAAGTAATCACTGCTGTGTGATATTAATTTAAATAATATTTGATTTATAACAACCACATTTATCGTTTAACGCAAATGTTTAATTTATTGTTTAAACAAAATATTTTTTCACGCTAAGAAATCACTCTGTTTTGAATCAACAAAATGATTTGTTGCTTTTTAATACAAGGTTTCTATTTGTTTCAATTAATGTAAAAGTTCTTATTCAATTCAAGATGTAATTCAAATCATACCAATCAAATTATTATCAAATCCATATTGTTATTGTACAAAAGTTTCACAATGCTGACAAGAAGCTGCGTCTGCCTTTGCCTCCGGTAGTTTTTCTAATGTAAGTTTAAACATAATATATCATAATATGTTGATAGATATCAAGATTTTCAACGAGTTATTGTCGTTGCAGATAACTGCAGTTGATCCAAAAATCAGACTCTACAGTGCACAACACAGGCGATTAGACAGCGCACAAATTCGACGTTGCGTTTAAGAAGCAGATCATGAGAAAAATCGGACTGCGGTCTGCCGCGAGCATAGTCCTTATATCACGGCCGTAGAGAACCACATGTCTAATCAGCGTTTTGTCTTGTTAACTTCGTACCGCGGCGATTTTTACTTGACCGGAGTGACTTCGGGAGTCCATAGTGGGCACGATTTCTTGCCAAAATGTGAGAATACATAAATAATTTGAACAAATAAACACGACTTTCAGTTCAATAAACCATGAAGCATTATTTCAATTCAATGGTTTTGTTGTATTAATTCATCAATGTTTATTAATGTTTATAAATGCGCTTAGTTGGTTAAAGAAAATATTTTGTTGCAATCAACAAAACCCTCAGTTTAATTCTATAAAGCATGAAGTTTAATTTCTATTAAATGGTTTTGTTGTCTTAGTTCATCAATGTTTATTATTTCCACAAATGCGTTTAGTTGGTTTAAGAAAACATTTAGTTTTGAGTAACTCAACACAATGTTCAATTCTATAAAGCTTGAAGTTTTATTTCAACTCAAAGATTTTGTTGAATTAGTTCGTCAGTTTTAATAGTCCATATTTAAACCAAAATTTTAGTTGAATTGATCCCTAGTTTGAATTGGTATAACTACGTATTTTTTGCGTGTACATAGTACAATATAAAGGAGTCATGTGCATGAGAACAATGTGCGGAAACTGAATGTTAGTTGGAATCAAATCAAAACTAAAGTAATCCTTAACTAATGCTTCAAAGAAAATTGCAGCTTTAATCTGTTATATACAAGGCAGATTTCAAGGACAGTTTTATTACTAATTCCGGACATTGGTCATCTTGTCAGATATGAGCCTATAATTGTTTTTTCTTATTGACTTTTACTGTGAGCCGTGTTTTGGTGTTGTCTCACTCACTCTCACAGGACGCTTGAAAACACGGCTCACAGTAAAAGTCAGTTTTTTATAGCGTGCACAGGCTCATAGAGCTTATCTCATTTCCCGGGATTCCCGGATCCCGGGAAATATTTTAACTAATCCCGGGATCCAGATTCCAAGACAACAGAAATATTTCTATATTAGTCATTGGTATATGGGGAGAGTGATTCCTTTTATTACTGGCAGGGAATGGTATTGTGTTGAGTTCTATGTCAAAGAAACCCACGCTTTGGCGAGTTTGAGTGACCTAAACACACATTTGGATAGTTTTATATAGCAGTGTTGAATTATCAGTTGCCCAACATTAAAAGCTGAAGCAAACAATATTCACGGCCGATGCAAATAACTGATATTTGTGTGCCGTTCGTTCACTGAAATTCGTTATTAGTGGTGTAACTTAGTGGTTAAGTAACTTTTTCGGCATTGACCGTCTATGTTTGATGTCCGAAAAGGAAATTCACTTTTTTAAGCGTATTTGAGTTGCATGTACTTAAACATGAGTAAGCTTTACGCCCGTGTATATTTTCAAATTAGAACATTGACAACCGTTCAAAGTTTCATCGAAGCAATGTTTGCTGGGATTTGACATTCATGTGTTATCAGATGGTTTTTTATTCATTTTTTCCACTCTTCATTCTCATAGTGCCTATTCAGTGACGTGCTCGCAGAAAATCGTCGTACTCTGCCAGTGAGTCCTGATTCTTAGCAACGTTACTGATATTCTGCTTGTTCGGTTCGAATTTGTTTGTCATCACCGAACACTTCAAAAATAAAGGAAGTAAGGCAAGCATTCGCGAACGAAAGGAGTGCTCTCATCCAACAATCAGACTCTACAGTGCACAACACAGGCGATTAGACAGCGCACAAATTCGACGTTGCGTTTAAGAAGCAGATCATGAGAAAAATCGGATTGCGGTCTGTCGCGAGCATAGTCCTTATATCATGGCCGTAGAGAACCACATGTCTAATCAGCGTCTTGTCTTGTTAACTTCGCGCCGCGACGATTTTTACTTGACCGGAGTGACTTCGGGAGTCCATAGTGGGCACGATTTCTTGCCAAAATGTGAGAATACATAAATAATTTGAACAAATAAACACGTCTTTCAGTACAATAAACCATGAAGCATTATTTCAATTTAATGGTTTTGTTGTATTAATTCATCAATGTTTATTAATTCAACAAATGCGCTTAGTTGGTTAAAGAAAATATTCTGTTTTAAACAACAAAACCCTCAGTTTAATTCTATAAAGCATGAAGTTTTATTTCAATTATATGGTTTTGTTGTATTAGTTCGTAGCGTTTAGTTGGTGTAAGAAAACATTTTGTTTTGAGCAACAAAACACGATGTTCAATTCTATAAAGCTTGAAGTTTTATTTCAACTCAAAGGTTTTGTTGAATTAGTTCGTTAGTTTTATTGGTCCATATTTAAACCAAAATTTTAGTTGAATTGATTCTTAGTTTGAATTGGTATGACTACGTGTTTTTTTGCGTGAATGATTTACTTTTGATATAATTGAAAGCAAATGAATGGTAAGAAAGCCACATAAACATTACGCCTTATTAAAAATTTGTTCTTGCACTGTTTTGAACATCCACACAAAAGGAAACGAAAACACGTATTCCAAAGAGGTAGTATCAAGAATGGATGGCCCTGTTGTTTATGCACGGTAGAGCCATCTACAATTTGTAGATGGGTACGTGAAACTAAGCTCATCTGTCAAGATGCTCGGGGGTTGGCTCTCATTGACGGTATAGTCACTAGATTCATAGTCTGGCGGATACAATGACGGGAGCCAATTTGCACTGTCACTTGGAGGAGCCAATCGAGCATATCTAGAGTAATTCATGATAAGCGCCTAAAAGCCATTTGTAAACAATGACTTTCAATATCGATTTCTCTTGAATCTCAAATCACTCTCGTGAAATGAAAGCAGAATTTGGTAGAAGAATGTTAGTTCTACCATATGGAGTAGCAGGGTATGGTGGGATTCTCGTTATTCGTGAGAAATCAACAATTAAAGTTATTGTTTACAAATGGCTTTTAGGCTCTTAACATAAATTGTTCGAGATATGCTCGATTGGCTCCGCCAACTGACAGTTCAAATTGGCTCCCGTCGTTGTATCCGCCAGACTATGAATCTAGTGACTATAATTGACGGATGCTGAGAGAGTGACTCGTGTGCAGGGTTGCCAAATTATTTTTCGTTACCATCTTTAATTTTTGCCAAAAAAACTTCTTTATCTGTGTCTAACTGCCGAAAATTTTTGCTCCAAACTTTGTGTTGAAAATTTAGAATGAAAACTTTTCAGGTGTCTGGCTACTTATCCACTTCTTTTTAATCATCAGAATGCATTTATTTCGCCTAGCCGATACAAAACGGTCATTTCAATAGGGCTTAAGAGTATTTATCAGTTTTTCCTAAATCACACTACAGCAAAACGGATATTCTTTTCTAAGGTCATTAATAGTACAGGAATCAGTAGAAAGTTTTCAGTGAACCTACTTAGCCAGGGAAATGTCTGCTTTCCATCTGTTCGTTGGAAACGAAGGAGTTTTTTCAATTAAATCTCCAAGTCATCCGATTTTTCTTCCTCGATGTGCTTACAGATGATTGCCGTCCTCAGCTCACGATACTCATTATAGATGGCTTATTCTCACTGCTTCCAAAGAAGATCTGATGCAGTTTAATAATCGAGGAGAAAATCCTTCAAAGTGTGCGGCTTCTCAGGGTCACCGCTTGATGCAGTTGTCAGATCGTTCAGATCATAAGGCTTAATGATCTGTTTGATCAACTCGGTATAGTAAGCACAGAAGATTGAGTAGAAAGCCTTTTTCCTGGTATCATAGAGAGTTCCGGATCGAAGCATTTCTCTTGCTATTACCCCGATATATATTTCCGACTAATGAAGGCGTTTCTCGAAATCAGAATTTCCGAAATCTGTCAGGTGCTTTAGGTAATTATCCTCACAAATATTTGCAAGGAGAACCTTTAGCAGGAACTTCAGCTGATTGCACATGTTCGAGAATTCTGGAGCCTTTGACTGGAAGATACAATTCGCTTTTATAATAAGGGGCAATACGTAGCTCTAAAAGTGGAGAAGTGATTGCGTCGTCAGTTCATAAGAATAACAGAGGATGCACTGTGCGGTTTGATTGTTGTCGCAGTTGGATTGGAACACAAAAAACAACACGAGCTCCAAAAACCGATCCAATTTCCTTTTGACAACTGACTCTAACGACAGCAATCTGATGGCAGATGGATGCAGAACTTTCAAAGGATTAATTCCAAGATACTTTGTATCATCTGGAATTCCTTGGATCGTATCGTATTGGATCAACTGTGCCACTACTAATACGCTCAAAAACGATTTTTTTTAAAATAGTGTTTAAAAAAAGTGAAAGTGAACTGTCTCAGGTACAATGACAGATTTCCACAAACGTAACTTGCACAAGGAGCCAGAACATTTGATAGTAATAAAATCGGGAAGGTCATGTTTCAGCAGCTTCTGGACGGATCGATCAGAACCCATCATTACCGATGCTTCAGCTTATCTAAAGAATACAAGCCCTTTTTGTAATCGGTTCCATCGATCTGAAAGTGTTAACGATTGCGCAAAATATATATATATATATAGGTTTTCGCACTGCAAGCCTATTATAAAGATTACAAAAAAAACACGTTTGAAATAACTGTGCTTCGAATAGCAAAATGACCATCGAGAACCTTATTCTTACTTCCCAAAATTCATCTGCGTGAATGCATTAAATACTTCTGATCTAGTATTTTTGTAGAAATCCCAGTAGGAAATTCTGCCAAAGGAATGTCTTTAAAGGAACTTTGTGGCAAACACTCCTACAGCGGAATACTTGAAGAAATTATTGAAGTATTTTCTAGAGAACTATATGTAAGAATCCTGCAGACATTTCACACAATTTAAAAATTTCATTCTACAAAACCCCTTGTGTCATTTTAAAATTAGGAATTTCTCCAAGAATTACTTAAGGATTTATCTTATAGGTTTTATGTAGTTCGTTCAGGTGTTCCTTAGAGATTCTAATAGAATCACAAAACATCACAAGTTCGGGGAATCCTCCAAAAAAAGTATCACTAGAATGTGTTGGAAAACTACCGATGAGATGTAAGTAGAAGTTTTTGAACTAATCCTTGGAGGAATGCCTACAAACTCCTGAAGGTTGAATCCTAGAAGGTTTGAGCTGTTTAGTGGAATACTTGTAACTATGAATTAGAAGAAAAATTAGTAACCTCCATTTAATTCCAACTACCTTTGCTTATCTTCGGCAGATACGCGTATTTCGTCTACAATGTGCAGACTTCTTCAGTGTCTCGTACTAATAACTCGACAGAAAGAAAACCTTCGCCACCTGCCGTATATATACTTTTTTCTAAATACAAAACGTTTATCTATCATTATGTTGTTTATACCTATCTTATTATTATTTTGTTTATACCTACCCTGAGTCAAAACAAGTGTACTTAATATCTACCTCGCTTCTTTCTCAACTATACCTAACATACTGATTGTGTAGCAGCGGGTGCTCCGCTTGTTTATTTCTAAGCTTTCTGCGACGTCTAATTTCCAGCGTGTAGATGTAGTCAGCGTGTAGTTTACGGAAAATCACGCGAATGACATCACAATATTACGGACTACATCTACACGCTGGAAATTAGACGTCGCAGAAAGCTTAGAAATAAACAAGCGGAGCACCCGCTGCTACACAATCAGTATGTTAGGTATAGTTGAGAAAGAAGCGAGGTAGATATTAAGTACACTTGTTTTGACTGAGGGTAGGTATAAACAAAATAATAATAAGATAGGTATAAACAACATAATGATAGATAAACGTTTTGTATTTAGAAAAAAGTATATATACGGCAGGTGGCGAAGGTTTTCTTTCTGTCGAGTTATTAGTACGAGACACTGAAGAAGTCTGCACATTGTAGACGAAATACGCGTATCTGTCGAAGATAAGCAAAGGTAGTTGGAATTGAATGGAGAATACTAATTTTTCTTCTAATTTCTAGTTACAGGCATTCCACTAAACAGCTCAAACCCTCTAGGATTCATAATGGCAACCCAGCCATCAGAGCCCAACAAATTCATCGGATTGAAGAAAACCATCGCCGCACTTAGGAAAGACGTAGCATTTCTGAAGAAATGCTTAAAATATAAAGTTGTACCAGTAAGTCATAGGATTAAAATACGAACATCGACACCCGCCAACATCGTCAGGAAAATGGAAGCAGAATTCATCAAGGACAGCATCAAACGACTATTCAACAAACTGGACCGGAAAACTTTGGATTGCTATTCTCTGCACCTGAAGTTAGCCAAGGAGTATCCCGTAAAATTCCAGGAGTTCTTATCCCGAGTCAAGGTGGCAGAGGAATGCGAATCGAATAGGAAACGAACGGTTCTTGATAGGAAACTCAACAAGCTGAGAATAGAATCCCAACAGACTCGGACCACACCAAGGAACAGGCCACACTTACACCCACCATCAACACGACACCGGTGGTCCACTCCATTGAGGGACTGGTTGTCAACCGATCGACGACCGCATTCAGAACAACTGACTCATCTCAACAAAGGATTAGGATACGCGGTTACAACCAGGCCCGACGTGGAACAGATCATTATCGACGTGGAGACAGCAATTTCAAACACTCTTCCGACATCTTTACAAAACACAGCCAGGACTATCATTTCGAACATTATTAAGGACGGACAGAAACAAAAACACAACAACGAGAATTAAATTCGCATCGTTAAGGAGCTGAAGTCAAAGCCTGTTTATTACCTAAAAGCAGACAAAGGCAACCGAGTCGACATCATGGATAAGGAGGATTACGACAAGCAGATGGCTTCTAAGATCAATAATGGTTCTTATAGGCAGCTTCGGGTAGACCCCCTACCAAACATGGTGAAACACGTGGACAAAAGACTAAAGGAGTGTAAAGCAGTATTAGGGGATGCAGCAGTCCGTCTTCGCGAACCAAACCCCATCCTCCCCAGAATTAAAGGCCTCCCAAAAGTCCACAAACCCGGAAACGAAATGAGGGAGATTGTTTCATCTGTAGGATCTCCAGCCCATAAGCTTGCAAAATGGCTAGTAAAAGAATTTCAAGGTATCTCCGAGCAATTCCCAACAAGCTCAGTTCGCAACTCCCAAGAATTTGTACAACAGCTACACTGCCGTTATAAGCATAACTGTCCCATGTATATAGGGAATCCCATAGAACATGGGACAATTATGCGTATAACGGCAGTACAGTCATCAGGTCATATAAATGACAATGAAGTAATGGTATCTTTCGACGTCACGGCCCTTTTCCCTAGCGCATTTTCTCTTCCGCTTCTCGTGCATATTGAAATCCTGCAACTGCCGAACGAATGGGGGCGTGCGGCATACGAGGTATTTTTGTTAGTTTCTTCTCACCAACATATCGCTTAGCCTAGACGGCGCGGTGTCTTTCACACTTGTTGCAATATGTTGCTCACCGAGTCCCCGCTGAAACTCGACTGTTTTTATTTTCAAATCCATTAAATTAAATGGGATTGACCCATTGCCCAGTGAACAAGCGAACGGTACAGTTCGTTCGGTCCGCTTTCCGTTGCTTTGAAAGCTTTTCACGAGTCGATTCAATTCTTCAGTTTAGTATTTTTTCGCGATCGCGAGTGAAATCTTGTCCTGGTTTTTTTCTTAAGAAGAAAAGGTTGTGTGATAAACAGTGCAACAACGTCATTAATTGCAATTAGCAATATTGCGACGATCGAAAAGCCATATTGTTTCGCATCTATACGGCACGCACACCAGCAGTCCATCGTGTGTAGCGTGCATTAGTTCATCTGATAACCACCACCGTCCAGTATCACCAGTGTTATTATCATCATCGTTCAGCCCCACGCCTAGCCGGTACACGCGGCCACTCATCGTCGCTCGGCAGCAGCAGCACATTCGTCGCCCGGCTGCAGTAGATCCGTGATACAAATAAGATAAGTTTTTGTTTCCTTCTCTTCTGAATACAAGAAGCGTTATTTTTATAGTGTGTGTGAGTGTACGGGAGTGATTGAGAGCGTGTGAAAGTGTGCTTAGCTTAAGTTTTTTTTCTCTGTGTTTAGTTATATATAGATTCAGTGGTTGAGCGTCATAAGCTCCCACGAACGAGCAATGGATGATTTATCGCAAGATGAATCATCTATGGCGCAAAATGATGGGGTAGCTCATACAGTTACCCGATCACGTGCTTATCAAGACAGTTCAACTGGTCCATGGGTTGTCTATTTTCAGCCCAAATCGAAACCTCTGAATGTCTATCAAATTTCGAACGATCTGACCAAACGATTCTCGGTCGTGACCGAGATAATTAAAGTCAAACCCAATAAACTTCGGGTCGTTTCGGAGATTGCTGTCTCCCAGCTCTTTACTCTAGAATATAGTGTGTATATCCCAGCTCGGGGTATTGAAATTGAAGGTATGGTCACCGATACGAGTCTGACCCCTGAGATCCTACTGAAGCGGGGGCGTGGTCGATTTAAGAACCCCCTGCTTCCCCCAGTTCAGATACTGGATGTGCGCCAACTAGGCTCAGTATCGACCAATAAGGGCGAAAAAAAGTTCACACCATCAGACTCGTTTCGCGTGACCTTCTCTGGCTCAGCCCTCCCTCAATACGTCGAGTTGGGAAAACTTCGGCTACCTGTGCGATTGTTTGTACCTCGGGTCATGATCTGCCAGAAATGCCAGCAGATGGGACATACGACCTCCCATTGCGGCAATAAGGCGCGCTGCTCTAACTGTGGGGAGAGACATGAAGATGGCGCGTGCGCAGACAGCACACCAAAATGCGCTTTTTGCAAAGGAACTCCTCCTCATGCTCTCTCATCGTGCCCGGCGTACAAACAACGCGGGGAAAAATTAGAACGCTCGCTAAAACAGCGTTCTAGGCAATCTTTCGCCGAAATGGTGAAAAAAGCCTCACCATCACCCGATGTCAATACAAATCCCTTTGCTCCTCTGTCAGATGACGAGTCTGACTTTGATTCGGCTGAAGAGGGAACATCGTTCACCTTTCCGGAAGGTGCTTCAAGGAAGCGAAGACGCATCCGCCCACAGAAAGTTACTGAAAAGAAGCCCGAGACCAGCTTGCCCAATTCAAGGAAAGGTGGAAAAATGGAAAATCCTAGTCCACCTGGTTTTCGTAGTACCAACTACACCCAGGACTTTCCATCTCTCCCGGGGACATCCAAAACCCCTGAAGCCCCAATTTTAAGAACAGAAGCCCCCTCCTCTAGTGGGCTGTTCTCATTTGATGACATTTGATTCAAATACCTCGAAATTTCTGACCCTCTCAAAAGCATTGTTTTGGCAATGTTTCCAACAGTGAAGACTTTTTTGAAGCAATTGACAATTAAGTGGCCCCTCCTTGCAGCTATCATTTCCTTCGATGGATAATTTTCCAAATGAGGTCGGGGATTTGATCACTGTTCTACAGTGGAATTGTCGAAGTTTGATTCCTAAATTGGAATCTTTTAAATTTTTAGCTCACACTACCGGTTGTGATGCATTCGCTCTTTGTGAAACATGGCTCTCTTCCAAAATCAATCTTCCGTTTCATGATTTGTTACGTTATAGTTATTTGTAGGTAGCTAGGAATATTGAAAACAAAATATATGTAAAACTATCGATCACTCCGCCAACGGGCGATTTAAAATACAATCCCTCAACTGATAAATGGAAAGTTAGCTCTACAAGAAAAGGCCTTTCGAAAGCGCCGACGCAGAAGCAGTGCTGCTCATTAAATTTAAGTGTGCCCACACGCACACATTAAAATGCAGTGACCTCCGCTTCTGGTTGCAAAATGCAAAAGCAAACAGCAATCAGTTCACATAAAACCGCCATTGTGGTAACGCATGAAAAAACCGCAAGTGACGAGAAAAGTGCGTGGAAACAATAAAAGTACACTGAATTGGTGATCGAGTGTGGGAAAAAACGTGTGACAGAGGTGTTTGCTTGTAGAAGTGGCCTCAAGTAGCTTCGCTCGGAAGAAGTAGCCTCGCGACAAAAGTCGTCGTTATCGCAGTGGAGGTAAAGCAGTTCGGATATCTGGATTACGAAGGGCAGAATACCAACCGGCTCAAACACAAAGATACCATCAAAAGGGGCTACGCCGTCCGACGATCCCGTAGTTTCCAGTCGGTGGCACGTGGTAGTACGCCGATTGGAGGTTATTTGCATCAAACGGCACGAAGCACTGAAACCGGTAGGAAAAGGTTAAAACCAGCACGACACCGTCAATTATGTCCACTCGTTTCTCGTTTCCTTCAGGCACGGCTACAGGCAGGCTTCCAAAGCAGAGAACGTTTCCCGAGCATTCACGGACACGCTGTAGAACGCCGACGTCACGGTGCGGTAAACCGGAGGAAACACCGACTCCGAAATCAGAAAACGACCCCACAGCGGGTTAGTGAGACAACACCCTATTTATGCCTCACAATAGATGACGGGATTTGCCCTTCAGGGCCGTTTTTTATCGTTTAAGGTGCTCCGAATGAGCTTATGCGAGCAGGTGGAAGTGAACGACGGACGACGATCGACCTATTCGTTTGGGCACTGCAAGCCGGCATTACGAGAGCAGTGAAGACCACATGTATCGAGCGAATCGAGATCTTCCGGCGAGCATCTTGACGGCAACGGTTGCAGCATGCAGGAGCCAACAGAGCTGAAGTGAGTACGTTCCATGAGATGCAGAGGAGGCGAGGTCTTTTACCGCAGAAGAGGAAGAAGGAGGAAGAGTAAAGAAGAAAAATGCTAGAGAAGAAGGGTGAAGAATAGAGAGAAAAGTTTAGATGAGATTTGCCAGATAGAGAGAGAGAGAGAGAGAGAAAGTAGAGAAAGGAAAAGGATCAGGAAGATGGGAAATTATAAGGGAAAGTGGGGTGAATAAAACAACTGTTGGTTGAATGATTGATTTGCGTTGGTGCGGTTATTTTGTAGTGTTTGCTTGAAGTAGATTGCTCTATCTGCTATCCGGAATCGCTACACTGGCGCCCAACGTGGGAAAACACCGTAAGCCGAACGGGTGAAAGGGCAATCTTCGTCAGATGTGATGAGCAAAAACTTCTAATAAACTTCCTCTCCATCTTGACAAGAGCGATTTGACGAATCTTTGAGTGTCGACAGTTCATCGGACATTAGCGCAACCACGCGGGCCGTTCACGGAGCGAGAGAAATCGTACCCTGCAGACTGGAAACGGGTTGCAGGGAGATCCAAAACACGTTTAACACTTAGTTGTATCCGCCGAAGCAGCTCTTATTCAAAAAGCGTCCCACTTGCGTCGTTCCGCGCCTGCCATTCACGAAACTAGAGAAATCGTACTCTGCAGACTGGAGACGGGTTGCAGGGCGTCATCGATGTAGTATGCAATTGAAGCATCGAGAACGCGGAAACCCTACTGGGTAAGCCGTTAGTCAGGGCGAGAGAAACTGACCATGTTCATGCTTCGCGCTGACATGCCGTTGCCAGACGTGACAAACTGTTCAAAGTTTAAAGCTATGACTGCAGACAACTGCCAACCAAGAAGGAACTCCTCACGCCAAAAACACCAAGTGGTTATGCCGTTAGCCGATCGTGACAAATCGAGCACAACACCGAATACGACAACACCAACTATTGACAACAGAGCTATGAGCTACGCCAGCTACAAGCCAAGAAAACACGAAACTCGGTAAATCCAACCAAGACTGGTTGATCGCAATTCTCCTCACATGTGTCCAGTAATTCCGAATGCGTGGCCAAAGGTTAAAACGCTAGGGGTCGTCATGAAATTGTCATTCAAAAGTAACGCGAATCAAGGGCGCGGTAAAACCCTTTACTCTGGGCTCATGACGATTAAGGCGCACAAATGCAACTTTTCTTAGAAATTGGCGCAAACCAAAACAAACCAACATTGTCCTTGTAAATATGTACGTATTAATATGTTAAGTCAAACATTAATAGTAAGCTTTTTTTTGTTTTGTGTGCGATTGAGTCCATTATACTTATATCAATAGGCTAGAATCCATTTGAATGTTCGCCGTAGTTGGCACGAATTTGTCGAAGCTTGAACAAGGACAAGGTCAGAGACGTCTTGAGAGGTCCAAGTAGTTCTGTCAGAGGCAGCTGACGATTTAGACATCAAGATTAGGCAGTTTAAGCAACTATGAAGGGATTAAGATATGGCAAGCAACCGAGGCTTGCGTACGTATTATAGTATCGATTCAGTCGAATTTTAACTTGAGGTATGCTCAGGATTTTTGATGACCGATTAGTCTCTGACCAACATCCGGGAGAATGAGTTTTTGAATTTTTTGTGAATCGTTTTATCACCGATTCACAAAAAACTCTTCCGCTACGGTAGAGTTGTGTTACGTTATAGTTATTTGTAGGTAGCTAGGAATATTGAAAACAAAATATATGTAAAACTATCGATCACTCCGCCAACGGGCGATTTAAAATACAATCCCTCAACTGATAAATGGAAAGTTAGCTCTACAAGAAAAGGCCTTTCGAAAGCGCCGACGCAGAAGCAGTGCTGCTCATTAAATTTAAGTGTGCCCACACGCACACATTAAAATGCAGTGACCTCCGCTTCTGGTTGCAAAATGCAAAAGCAAACAGCAATCAGTTCACATAAAACCGCCATTGTGGTAACGCATGAAAAAACCTACAGATTTCAATATTATTCGTCTTGATCGTGAGGATTCGCGTGGAGGGGGAGTACTTTTGGGGATCAAAAAAGTGCTACTCCTTCTATAGAGTGAATTTTCCTCCAATTCCAGGTATTGAAGTTGTCGCATGTCAGGCTGTTATTAAAAATAAAAGCCTTTGTATTGCTTCTGTGTATATTCCTCCAAGAGCCTCAGTAAACCGAAAACAATTTTCAGATACTGGCTGGTACATCCTCAGTTGGCAGTAGATTAGACCTCACACTTTGTTCGAATTCATTATCGTTGGATTGCACATGGAATGTGATTTAAGATCCCCACGGTAGTGATCACTTGCCCATAAAAATTTCGGTTGCCACCGGGTTCAATCCGTCGAAATCTGTCAACGTCACGTATGATCTTACCCGTCACATCGATTGGACAAAGTTTAGGACAGCAGTCGATGAAGCCGTAACGACGGTAGAAAGGCTTTTACCGCTGGAAGAATATAACTTCCTCTCCAACCTGATCTTAGATAGCGCGCTTCAAGCTCAAACTCGACCAGTTCCAGGGACGTCATTTCGCAGGAAACCTCCTTCTCCATGGTGGGATCAGCAATGCACCGAGGTTTACCGAAAAAAGTCCGACGCGTTTAAAGTTTTCCGTAGACGTGGAACACCTGAGCACTTCGAAGTATACACGGCTCTCGAACGTGAACTTAAGAGCCTCATCAAGGCCAAGAAACGCGGTTACTGGCGAACATTCGTGGAAGGGCTATCGCGCGAGACGTCGATGAGTACTCTTTGGAACACGGCGCGAAGGTTGCGTAACCGAACTACGAACAACGAGAGCGAGGAGTACTCGGACCAATGGATCCTCAAGTTCGCGCGAAAAGTTTGTCCAGATTCTGTGCCGGCACGGATGATTCCTCGCGAAAACACGAATTCGATAGATGAGATTAACCAACCCTTTTCAATGGTAGAGTTCTCTCTCGCACCCCTTTCGTGTGGCAATACGGCTCCAGGGGCTGATAGGATCAAGTTCAACTTGCTTAAGAACCTCCCAGACGTCGCTAAGAGGCGCATGTTGAACTTGTTTAATCAGTTTCTGGAACTCAACCTTGTACCGGATGATTATAGACGGGTGAGAGTTATTGCCATTCAAAAACCTGGTAAGGCCGCGTCCGACCACAACTCCTATCGACCCATCGCGATGTTATCCTGTATTCGAAAGTTGTTGGAGAAAATGATCCTCTTTCGTCTGGACAAATGGGTTGAGACGAACAACCTGCTTTCAGATACTCAATATGGTTTCCGTAGGGGTAAGGGAACGAACGACTGTCTCGCGTTGCTTTCCACGGATATTCAGTTAGCTTTTGCTAAAAAAGAGCAAATGGCTTCTGTATTCTTGGACATGAAGGGGGCTTTTGATTCAGTATCTGTTGAAGTTCTTTCAGATAAACTCCACGCTTGTGGCTTTTCACCATTAATGAACAATTTTTTGTACAATTTGCTGTCAGAGAAACATATGAGCTTTTCTCATGGAACCTCTACAGCTTCACGATTTAGCTACATGGGTCTCCCCCAGGGATCATGTTTAAGCCCCCTTTGGTATAATTTTTATGTCAAAGACATTGACGGTTGTCTAGGTGACCACTGTACGTTGAGACAACTTGCTGATGACGGCGTAGTGTCTGTCACGGGACCCAATGGGGTCGATCTGCAAGGACCCTTACAGGATACCTTAGACAATTTGTCTACTTGGGCTCTAGAGCTAGGTATCGAATTCTCTACGGAGAAAACTGAGTTGGTAGTTTTTTTCTAGGAAGCATAACCCAGCACAACTGAAGCTTCAAATTTGGGGTAAGCCGATAACTCATTCTATGTCCTTTAAATATCGTGGGGTCTGGTTCGATTCAAAGTGCACCTGGAGATCCCATATTGAGTATGTGAAGCGAAAGTGCCAGCCAAGGATCAACTTTCTCTGCACAATTACCGGGACCTGGTGGGGAGCTCATCCACAAGATCTTCTAACGTTGTACCGGACAACGATTTTGTCGGTTATGGAATACGGTAGTTTTTGTTTTCAGTCAGCGGCTCGGTCGCACTTCATTAAACGTATTCAGTATCGGTGTCTTCGTATCGCGTTAGGTTGCATGCACTCGACTCACACCATGAGTCTTGAAGTGCTGGCTGGCATGTTGCCACTCTCGGATCGGTTTACAGAATTATCTCTCCGGCTCCTCACCAGGTAAGAAGTTATGAACCCCCAGGTGATCGAAAATTTTGAGAAGCTCCTTAAGTTGAACCCTCAAACCCGCTTCATGACCTTGTACCATTTGTACATAACACAGGATGTCAGCCCTTTGCCGAACATTTCCAATCGTGTTTGCTTCTCCGATTTCGACAATTCGGTTCATTTTGATTTATCCAGAGCATCATCGTCCTATGATTGCTCCGGTGATTTTTGCTGCAAAGTTTGGCCAAGTTGATTCCACTAAATCGTTCTTCACTGACGGATCTTTGATAGAGGAGTCATCAGGCTTTGGTATATTTAATGAAATTTATAGCGCCAACCGTAAACTTCAAGCTCCTTGTTCCGTGTATGTCGCTGAATTAGCGGCAATACATTTTACGCTTGAAATTGTTGCCTCATTTACACCGGATCAGTACTTCATTTTCACGGATAGTCTCAGTTTTATAGAGGGTATTTGCTCCTTTAGGCCGGTAAAGCCCTCCTCGTATTTTCTCATGAAAATACAGGAGCTTCTAAGTGCTTTATCTTCGCGTTATTTTATCATCACCTTTGTATCAAGGACAAGGCTATCAGGACGCAGATCACGTTATTTGGTCTTGTGCTGAACATCGTGAGGTCAGATCGGGGCTTTATGATTCCCTTCGGGCTCGAGGTAGACAACCCAATGTGCCAATTCGAGATATTTTGGCTGTACGTGATTTGGAGTACATGAAACTCATTTATGTGTTTTTGACTAACATTAGCATTAGATTGTAGTTAGTTTAACCTGTATGTTTAGAATAAGTTTATTTTTATATGTGTATGTATGTGTTTTTTTTTCTTTTTCAAAAAATGTTCAAGTCAAAAGAAAACCATAAATTGTATAGTTATAAGTGTTTCAATAATTTAGTATTTAAATTTAATGTGTTATGTAAACCATACTTTAAATTACCACCCTCTTTCCCATCCGTATTTTGTAGTTCCTATTAACCTCGAAACGGCCGCGAGTAATCGGCTCTATCCTCCTAACTTTAGTTTTAAGATAAATGATGAATAAAAGTATGAAAATTTGGCTCTGTAAAGTTAATTCGATTGAGCCTGTACAAATAAATGATTATTAAAAAAAATTGGATTGTGTCCGGTATTTGCGCATGGGTTTGCACGAGTAATGCATATCTTGGGAGCGCTAGTAAACCAACTTCCCCTTTATCCAATCGAGCTGAAATTTAGGATATAGATCATTGGACGGTAAAAGGCAATCACATATTTCGTTTGAGCGGTTCGAATCCTAACACCTTCCCAGCCAACCAGAAATTGTATATAATTTGATAGATAAAATCGTTAAGCTGTTTATTTTTTATTATATTCGTATCTGCTAGCAACAAAAATCAGTTTATGCTTATTTTAAACCGTATTTGATGAACAATTATGATTTATGTACGACTAACCATCCACTGTCGTATAAATCTATTGAGGATGTCGTAATTTATCGTATATCCTCGTATGTATAACAAAATGATGACTGATATATGATTTGCAGAGTTTTTTAAATTAATTCTTATATTATATGATGGAACATCGTATGAAGCTACATGTGAAAAAAGAAATGTATACTTTGGATCAAAATTGACATTCAACTAATCGTTTCGTTTTTTTGGCTGTATTTATATAATATGAAGCAATTTATATTGAAAACTCTGAGAAAGCATGGCACATACAGTCGTCTTTGAAAATAAATATAATTTAAGTAACAAACGGTCTATAAATCGAGAAACCTCCTCCGTTTTTAAGGACACTTTTGTAGATAATCAGAATGAAAACCAATGATTACTGTATTATCCGGTTCTCCACTTAGTATTCTAGGTTCTTGTTGTGATGGTATCTGTGGTATTGAAGTACGAGGTGGCTGTATCATCGAAATTGGATTCAGTACAGGTGTTAATGAATTGTGCCAATTGTGTTAATTGGAGTTTGGATCACCACCGGTTGTTCTAGCTGCGGTTGATTAAACTGAGGTTGTACAAAAGGCATTTCATCACGTGTTGATTGTGGCGTTACATGTATTTCACAACCGGTTTGTTTGTTGACGAGTCGATCCGGGGGATGGAAATTCCTGATTTTTGATAGGTGCTTGTTGAATAGTTGCGGGGTGAACACTTAGATTTTTTTACAGAAATCTATAAAAAAAATACCGGATTTCGGTAAAATTTTACTGAAATCCGTAAAATTGGATTACCGAACGTTCAGTTGTTGAGAATTCGGTAAAATTTTACAGATTTCTGTAAAATAATCTGAGTGTGTATTCTTATTATTATTTAATGTAAGATTGAATTTTCCTACAAACATGGCTTCTTTTCCGACATTGGTTTTCTTCTACGTCCGAGACTTCTCTCTTTGCCAATTCATCTGCAGCCACGGGGTGAGTAACTCTGCCACGTTGTGTTTGTGTTGATCGTGTACGAATTTCTGGGGTGGCAGAAGGTGTTTTTGTGTTTTCACGAACTACAATCGAAAATGTATGCTTATTGGCAACCATGCACGGTTTAGACGTTTAATACATGCTCACATATGCATCGTCTGAATTACATTTGTGTAAGCGAGAGGGAAACAAAAACAAACTATCGATTCGTGTAAGTGGTGCCAGATATGAATTTAAATATCTTTCATGTGGTGGCGAGTATAGTCACTAGATTCATAGTCTGGCGGATACAATGACGGGAGCCAATTTGAACTGTCACTTGGCGGAGCCAATCGAGCATGTCTCAAGTAATTAATGTTAAGGGCCTAAATTCTATTTGTAAACAATGACTTTAAATATCGATTTCTCTTGCATCTTAAATCACTCTCGTGAAATGAAAGCAGCATTTGGTAGAAGAATGTTAGTTATACCATATTGAGTAGCAAAATATTGTGGGATTCTCGTAATTCGTGAGAAATCAAGGTTTAAAGTCATTGTTTACAAATGACTTTTAGGCCCTTAACATAAATTACTCGAGAAATGCTCGATTGGCTCCGCCAAGTGACAGTTCAAATTGGCTCCCGTCATTGTATCCGCCAGACTATGAATCTAGTGACTATAGTGGCGAGTGTGTTTGAAGTGTGGCGGATCGTATTTTTTAGGGTGATAACACAAGATGGTCGAGTGACTTACCCCCTGTCTGCAGCTGTCTCTGCCGCTTGAAAACTGTCGCTTTTTTCCCAATTATGACCGGAATATGCTTGGAGGTACCATTGAACTGCACATAACTTACATGCAATGCCTCTATTTTCTCATTGCTCAATTTTGGCCACATTAAATTACCAATCTTGATCCAAAACATACAGCCATCACTTGAAACATTTTTTTTTCTATAAATTGTTGTTCACGCAAACATTTTAAAATTGATAAATTTGGTTATTTATTTGTTATTGCGCTGCTGCCCCCATTGGGTCCCGTGACAGACACTACGCCGTCATCTGCAAGTTGATTCAACGTACAGTTGTCACTTAGACAACCGTCAATGTCTTTGACATAAAAATTATACAAAAGGGGGCTTAAACATGATCCCATGACCCATGTAGCTAAATCGTGAAGCTGTAGAGGTTCCATGAGAGAAGCTCATATGTTTCTCTGACAGCAAATTGTACAAAAAATTATTCATTAATGGTGAAAAGCCACAAGCGTGGAGTTTATCTGAAAGAACTTCAACAGATACTGAATCAAAAGCCCCATTGATATCCAAGAATACAGAAGCCATTTGCTCTTTTTTAGCAAAAGCTAACTGAATATCCGTGGAAAGCAACGCGAGACAGTCGTTAGCGTTGCTTTCCACGGACCTTACCTCTGTGGAAACCATATTGAGTATCTGAAAGCAGGTTATTCGTCTCAACTCATTTGTCCAGGCGGAAAAGGATCATTTTCTCCAACAACTTTCGAATACAAGAAAACATCGCGATGGGTCGGTAGGAGTTGTGTGTATTACGTAATGCAAAAAAGTAGATTTTTGAATACCCTCCACCCCTTCGTAACACATTTTCAAATGCCTATTGCATTTAAAAAAGCGCACTGCCGGACCATGTCTCGAAATTTCACTTGCCTTGTGTAGCAATTTATTTCAAATTCCACCTGTTTTTTTAATAACCGAAAACTTCATACGCTAGTGGTGACTGCCGTCGAACTGACTTTTTTTCGCAATCATTCACTACCGTAAACGGCAAAGGGATCTTGGACGAAATGGGAATGTGACAAAATCAGAAGGGAGTAGCGTGAAAAGAGTGCGTGAATGAATTTTGCTTCCTATTCGTTCCGCTGTGCACGTGTAGGCATGATGGCGAAAATAAGTATGGACTAATGAATAGTGTGCGGGGAACGGCACAAAACGGAGGGCATGAAATTGAATGAGCGTTTGTGTTGACAGCGCTTGAAAAAAAGGATTGTCAGAAGCCATGGATTGACAGACCAGTGTAAGTAGAACTGATAGAAAGTTTGATCCTAAAATGAATACATATTTTAAATTTGAGATATTTCGCATGACATCGAGGAATACAAGCAATTGTTAAAAATCTTAAAAAACTTGGTTTATCTCAAAAATCTGAAATCTTTACATACAGATATCTGTATGAAAAATAAGAAACAAAATCTGTCAATCTAGATAAATCTGTGCATGTGGCAACCCTGCTCGTGTAAGATGAAGTTTTGTGCTATTCACGCTATGTTGCTTTCCCTCTCATTCTTCCATCGTTGTTCTTGATTTTTTTTTCTATTCGAACGTGAGTAACTTTGTCGACGAATGCTGGTTTAGATTCACTGCTAGTAAAATTTAGTAAAAAAAGTGGAAAACTCGAATTCATTTTTGGTCGTTTGATGCTGTGCTGAAGAATGGTGTTTTCGATTCGCCTCGAGTAAAGTGTGATGAAATAACGAGTGTAATACTTCCTTATATCTTAAATTCACAGGTTCTATAAGTTAACACAGGTTTATAAGTGAACAAGTAAACATTAGTTAAAGTAGGGGCCGTGGAAATTAAAAAAAAAATAATCGAAGCAGTGGAAGAGATTAGCGATTCTTCAAGAGTCAAGTAGCGATGCTTGGCAAGCATTGATGCAGACACAAAGTGTTGCTATGAACAAAAAAAAAAGTTTAATTTGGCAAATTTTAAACGGTATTTTTTCGCTTGTCACCCTGCTGTGGCTCAGCGTTTGGATTTAGTAAGTCCAAGGCGCCAAAGCGCGGTAACAAAGCCAGAAGTGGAAACTACGCGAAGCGATGTTCTCATAGGAACGCTGCAGATGGTAACACACCATAACATTCCAATAAGGTTACCAGTTTGGGAAGGCACAAAGCTATTTTTGTATCCTATGTGGAAAACTTGCGGATTGTGCATTTCCCGGAACACTCTTCCTTTTTTCTGAACCATGCTAGTAGCAATTTCATATTTCTATGATTTACGGGAGCAGAATGGCTCGAAATTTCAAGAGCACAAATCTCGAATCCCAAGGAACATATAAACATGAAATCGCTGCTCGTTGTTTTTTATCATGCAGGAACTATCGCGTAGTATTTTCAGAATGTTATGTTATGTGGGAGATGAGATTTGTGATCTTGAAGTTTTGAATCATATACTCCTTAAAAATCATCATATAAAGCTTGCTTCAGATAGAATTGAAACAAAAACAATTGCCGGTATTTCAGTTATTTATTATTGAATTCAAGATCTTTTTACCCTTCTTACATCAATAGAAGGGTATTAAGATCGCTTGAAAACTCGACTTTTTATCCGAGGCCCACAGGGCCGAGTGTCATATACCATTCGACTCAGCTCGACGAACAGAGCACATGTCTGTGTGTATGTATGTGTGTGTGTGTGTGTGTGTGTGTGTGTGTGTGTGTGTGGGTGTGTGTGTGTGTGTGTGTGTGTGTGTGTGTGTTACAAATAATGTCACATCGGTTTCTCAGCCATCTGTGAACCGATTTCAGTTTTGTTGACAGCAAATGGAAGCTACAACATTCCCATAGAACGCTATTGATTTTTTTTTAATTCGGACATTTCGTTACGAAGATATGAACCAAACAGTACTTGAAGGCCTATTATAATAGTAATCAAACAGTTTAGTCTCCGATTACATACTGAGCTATTTGTGTACCGATTTTAGTTTTGTTGGTGCCAAATCAAAGCTATGAAACCTCCAAATAACTGATCAAAATTCCCTTCGGGCTCGAGGTAGACAACCCAATGTGCCAATTCGAGATATTTTGGCTGTACGTGATTTGGAGTACATGAAACTCATTTATGTGTTTTTGACTAACATTAGCATTAGATTGTAGTTAGTTTAACCTGTATGTTTAGAATAAGTTTATTTTTATATGTGTATGTATGTGTTTTTTTTTCAAAAAATGTTCAAGTCAAAAGAAAACCATAAATTGTATAGTTATAAGTGTTTCAATAATTTAGTATTTAAATTTAATGTGTTATGTAAACCATACTTTAAATTACCACCCTCTTTCCCATCCGTATTTTGTAGTTCCTATTAACCTCGAAACGGCCGCGAGTAATCGGCTCTATCCTCCTAACTTTAGTTTTAAGATAAATGATGAATAAAAGTATGAAAATTTGGCTCTGTAAAGTTAATTCGATTGAGCCTGAACAAATAAATGATTATTAAAAAAAATTGGATTGTGTCCGGTATTTGCGCATGGGTTTGCACGAGTAATGCATATCTTGGGAGCGCTAGTAAACCAACTTCCCCTTTATCCAATCGAGCTGAAATTTAGGATATAGATCATTGGACGGTAAAAGGCAATCACATATTTCGTTTGAGTGGTTCGAATCCTAACACCTTCCCAGCCAACCAGAAATTGTATATAATTTGATAGATAAAATCGTTATGCTGTTTATTTTTTATTATATTCGTATCTGCTAGCAACAAAAATCAGTTTATGCTTATTTTAAACCGTATTTAATGAACAATTATGATTTATGTACGACTAACCATCCACTGTCGTATAAATCTATTGAGGATGTCGTAATTTATCGTATATCCTCGTATGTATAACAAAATGATGACTGATATATGATTTGCAGAGTTTTTTAAATTAATTCTTATATTCTATGATGGAACATCGTATGAAGCTACATGTGAAAAAAGAAATGTATACTTTGGATCAAAATTGACATTCAACTAATCGTTTCTTTTTTTTGGCTGTATTTATATAATATGAAGCAATTTATATTGAAAACTCTGAGAAAGCATGGCACATACAGTCGTCTTTGAAAATAAATATAATTTAAGTAACAAACGGTCTATAAATCGAGAAACCTCCTCCGTTTTTAAGGACACTTTTGTAGATAATCAGAATGAAAACCAATGATTACTGTATTATCCGGTTCTCCACTTAGTATTCTAGGTTCTTGTTGTGATGGTATCTGTGGTATTGAAGTACGAGGTGGCTGTATCATCGAAATTGGATTCAGTACAGGTGTTAATGAATTGTGCCAATTGTGTTAATTGGAGTTTGGATCACCACCGGTTGTTCTAGCTGCGGTTGATTAAACTGAGGTTGTACAAAAGGCATTTCATCACGTGTTGGTTGTGGCGTTACATGTATTTCACAACCGGTTTGTTTGTTGACGAGTCGATCCGGGGGATGGAAATTCCTGATTTTTGATAGGTGCTTGTTGAATAGTTGCGGGGTGAACACTTAGATTTTTTTACAGAAATCTATAAAAAAAATACCGGATTTCGGTAAAATTTTACTGAAATCCGTAAAATTGGATTACCGAACGTTCAGTTGTTGAGAATTCGGTAAAATTTTACAGATTTCTGTAAAATAATCTGAGTGTGTATTCTTATTATTATTTAATGTAAGATTGTATTTTCCTACAAACATGGCTTCTTTTCCGACATTGGTTTTCTTCTACGTCCGAGACTTCTCTCTTTGCCAATTCATCTGCAGCCACGGGGTGAGTAACTCTGCCACGTTGTGTTTGTGTTGATCGTGTACGAATGTGTTTCTGGGGTGGCAGAAGGTGTTTTTGTGTTTTCACGAACTACAATCGAAAATGTATGCTTATTGGCAACCATGCACGGTTTAGACGTTTAATACATGCTCACATATGCATCGTCTGAATTACATTTGTGTAAGCGAGAGGGAAACAAAAACAAACTATCGATTCGTGTAAGTGGTGCCAGATATGAATTTAAATATCTTTCATGTGGTGGCGAGTGTGTTTGAATATATTCATAGTCTGGCGGATACAATGACGGGAGCCAATTTGAACTGTCACTTGGCGGAGCCAATCGAGCATATCTCGAGTAATTTATGTTAAGGGCCTAAAAGCCATTTGTAAACAATAACTTTAAACGTTGATTTCTCACGAACTACGAGAATCCAACCATATCCTGCTGCTTCATATGGTAGAACTAACATTTTTCTACCAAATGCTGCTTTCATTTCACGAGAGTGATTTGAGATTCAAGAGAAATCGATATTGAAAGTCATTGTTTACAAATGGCTTTTAGGCGCTCTATATGAATTACTCGAGATATGCTCGATTGGTTCCGCCAAGTGACAGTTCAAATTGGCTCCCGTCATTGTATCCGCCAGACTATGAATCTAGTGACTATATGTTTGAAGTGTGGCGGATCGTATTTTTTAGGGTGATAACACAAGATGGTCGAGTGACTTACCCCCTGTCTGCAGCTGTCTCTGCCGCTTGAAAACTGTCGCTTTTTTCCCAATTATGACCGGAATATGCTTGGAGGTACCATTGAACTGCACATAACTTACATGCAATGCCTCTATTTTCTCATTGCTCAATTTTGGCCACATTAAATTACCAATCTTGATCCAAAACATACAGCCATCACTTGAAACATTTTTTTTTCTATAAATTGTTGTTCACGCAAACATTTTAAAATTGATAAATTTGGTTATTTATTTGTTATTGCGCTGCTGCCCCCATTGGGTCCCGTGACAGACACTACGCCGTCATCTGCAAGTTGATTCAACGTACAGTTGTCACTTAGACAACCGTCAATGTCTTTGACATAAACATTATACAAAAGGGGGCTTAAACATGATCCCATGACCCATGTAGCTAAATCGTGAAGCTGTAGAGGTTCCATGAGAGAAGCTCATATGTTTCTCTGACAGCAAATTGTACAAAAAAATATTCATTAATGGTGAAAAGCCACAAGCGTGGAGTTTATCTGAAAGAACTTCAACAGATACTGAATCAAAAGCCCCATTGATATCCAAGAATACAGAAGCCATTTGCTCTTTTTTAGCTAAAGCTAACTGAATATCCGTGGAAAGCAACGCGAGACAGTCGTTAGCGTTGCTTTCCACGGACCTTACCGCTGTGGAAACCATATTGAGTATCTGAAAGCAGGTTATTCGTCTCAACTCATTTGTCCAGGCGGAAAAGGATCATTTTCTCCAACAACTTTCGAATACAAGAAAACATCGCGATGGGTCGGTAGGAGTTGTGTGTATTACGTAATGCAAAAAAGTAGATTTTTGAATACCCTCCACCCCTTCGTAACACATTTTCAAATGCCTATTGCATTTAAAAAAGCGCACTGCCGGACCATGTCTCGAAATTTCACTTGCCTTGTGTAGCAATTTCTTTCAAATTCCACCTGTTTTTTTAATAACCGAAAACTTCATACGCTAGTGGTGACTGCCGTCGAACTGACTTTTTTTCGCAATCATTCACTACCGTAAACGACAAAGGGATCTTGGACGAAATGGGAATGTGACAAAATCAGAAGGGAGTAGCGTGAAAAGAGTGCGTGAATGAATTTTGCTTCCTATTCGTTCCGCTGTGCACGTGTAGGCATGATGGCGAAAATAAGTATGGACTAATGAATAGTGTGCGGGGAACGGCACAAAACGGAGGGCATGAAATTGAATGAGCGTTTGTGTTGACAGCGCTTGAAAAAAAGGATTGTCAGAAGCCATGGATTGACAGACCAGTGTAAGTAGAACTGATAGAAAGTTTGATCCTAAAATGAATACATATTTTAAATTTAAGATATTTCGCATGACATCGAGGAATACAAGCAATTGTTAAAAATCTTAAAAAACTTGGATTATCTCAAAAATCTGAAATCTTTACATACAGATATCAGTATGAAAAATAAGAAAAAAAATCTTTCAATCTAGATAAATCTGTGCATGTGGCAACCCTGCTCGTGTGAGATGAAGTTTTGTGCTATTCACGCTATGTTGCTTTCCCTCTCATTCTTCCATCGTTGTTCTTGATTTTTTTTTTCTATTCGAACGTGTGTAACTTTGTCGACGAATGCTGGTTTAGATTCACTGCTAGTAAAATTTAGTAAAAAAAGTGGAAAACTCGAATTCATTTTTGGTCGTTTGATGCTGTGCTGAAGAATGGTGTTTTCGATTCGCCTCGAGTAAAGTGTGATGAAATAACGAGTGTAATACTTCCTTATATCTTAAATTCACAGGTTCTATAAGTTAACACAGGTTTATAAGTGAACAAGTAAACATTAGTTAAAGTAGGGGCCGTGGAAATTAAAAAAAAAATAATCGAAGCAGTGGAAGAGCTTAGCGATTCTTCAAGAGTCAAGTAGCGATGCTTGGCAAGCATTGATGCAGACACAAAGTGTTGCTATGAACAAAAAAAAAAGTTTAATTTGGCAAATTTTAAACGGTATTTTTTCGCTTGTCACCCTGCTGTGGCTCAGCGTTTGGATTTAGTAAGTCCAAGGCACCAAAGCGCGGTAACAAAGCCAGAAGTGGAAACTACGCGGAGCGATGTTCTCATAGGAACGCTGCAGATGGTAACACACCATAACATTCCAATAAGGTTACCAGTTTGGGAAGGAACAAAGCTATTTTTGTATCCTATGTGGAAAACTTGCGGATTGTGCATTTCCCGGAACACTCTTCCTTTTTTCTGAACCATGCTAGTAGCAATTTCATATTTCTATGATTTACGGGAGCAGAATGGCTCGAAATTTCAAGAGCACAAATCTCGAATCCCAAGGAACATATAAACATGAAATCGCTGCTCGTTGTTTTTTATCACGCAGGAACTATCGCGTAGTATTTTCAGAATGTTATGTTATGTGGGAGATGAGATTTGTGATCTTGAAGTTTTGAATCATATACTCCTTAAAAATCATCATATAAAGCTTGCTTCAGATAGAATTGAAACAAAAACAATTGCCTGTATTTCAGTTATTTATTATTGAATTCAAGATCTTTTAACCCTTCTTACATCAATAGAAGGGTATTAAGATCGCTTGAAAACTCGACTTTTTATCCGAGGCCCACAGGGCCGAGTGTCATATACCATTCGACTCAGCTCGACGAACTGAGCCCATGTCTGTGTGTATGTGTGTGTGTGTGTGTGTGTGTGTGTGTGTGTGTGTGTGTGTGTGTGTGTGTGTGTGTGTGTGTGTGTGTGTGTGTGTTACAAATAATGTCACATCGGTTTCTCAGCCATCTGTGAACCGATTTCAGTTTTGTTGACAGCAAATGGAAGCTACAACATTCCCATAGAACGCTATTGATTTTTTTTTCATTCGGACATTTCGTTACGAAGATATGAACCAAACAGTACTTGAAGGCCTATTATAATAGTAATCAAACAGTTTAGTCTCCGATTACATACTGAGCTATTTGTGTACCGATTTTAGTTTTGTTGGTGCCAAATCAAAGCTATGAAACCTCCAAATAACTGATCAAAATCAGTTAAATCAGTAAAATCATTATGATTGGATAATCCTTCATGGAGATATGACCAAAACAATACCTGAGAGCACATAATTGTGAGATGAAAATATACTCACCAATCGATGCCGCTTGCATTCTATTGTGTCGCATCTGTTGCGTTGTATAGCACATACAGCGGACTAGCCACACTATGCGACTGTATAGAATTAGAGCAGCATCGATTGGCTCGAGTGGTCTGGTTTTGAACTGCAACGAGTATTCGAAAATTACACAAAGTCTCCATTTACTATTTTCAACGAATATGTACTTATTAAGCATCTTGAACACATATCGATAATCAAAATTGAAGATTAGAATTGTCTAATAATTCATTCTATGGACTGATTATATGAAATTTCTAATATTTATGTAATTTCCCCTTTTATATAACCAACATAAACAGGCTGTTAAATACTATTAATGGCAATATGTGAATCACTTCTATGAACAATACGTTCAGGATTGACAAATAGTTTATTTTATAAACTGAATGTATGACATATCGAATGTTCCTGGATCTTCCTGGGATTTTGAATGAAAATATCTATCCAGTACATTATTGGCCACATTTGAGTTCGTTATTCTGGTGAAGTGTAAGAAGGGTTCAGTCTCATGCGGGTTTTTTATACAAATGTAGCGTTTTCTTCATACTTTTAAGAAAAAATACGGATAAAATTATTCGTCACGGTTTCGAAGGAATTCTCGAATTTTTCCTGTAACACGGCTCATTAGACGGCGCACAGCTTCTTCGTCTATCGTTTTAGCTATCTTATTCCACCAGATCTGATTGATGTCTTTGACAACCTTTCCCTTTGCCTTGAGTCTCCTCTTCATGATTGCCCAGTATTTCTCAATAGGTCGGAACTGGGGGCAGTTGGGTGGGTTAAGGTTTTTCGGAACAACCTGGACCCCTTTCTCTGCATACCATTCTTGAACGACTTTGCTGTAATGACAGCTTGCCAAATCTGGCCAAAACATTACGGGATGGTCGTGGGATCGAATGAACGGCAAAATTCGGTTTTGGAGACACTCTTTTTGGTATAGTTCCGACGTCATTGTCTTATTTGAAACGAAAACTTTCGTTTTTTTGCCAGAGCTGCAAATGCCCTGCCAAATCATGAATTTTCGTGCAAATTTGTCGGCAAAAACAAATTTAAATTTGGCTGGAACATCCCCCCGAGCCGTTGCCAAGTAAAATTTTTGGCCTGGGATTTGCCCGAAGTCAGCCTTGACATAGGTTTCATCGTCCATCAGAAGACACCCGTCGAACTTGGTCAGCACCTGGTCGTATAGCTTCCGAGCACGGATTTTGGCCACACTATTCTGTTTTATGGTCCGATTTGGCTGTTTGCTAGCTCGATACGACTTGATTCCTTCCCGGAGTCGAGTTCTCCTCACGGTACTATTAGCAGCACCGAATTTTCTGCCCAAATCACGGTCCGACAGATTGGGATTCCTCTTAATCGTCTTCAAAATCTTACCACGCAGTTTCCGGTCGACAGTTCCACTCCGACGATTGGCTTGAGGCTTCCGAATCGTCGTCAATGTTTCCTTATACCGTATGATAACGCGCCATACGGTATTTCTGGGCAATTTCAGCTGTTTAGCTAGCCTAGATGCAGACCACAATGGATTTTCCAAATAACTGTGCACAATTTTTTCCCTTCTTTCGGCTTCCATGTTGATTGTTTACAAAGTACAGTCGATTTGCGGAATGTCAAAAATACATACGTGAAGCTGACAAAATTCCCGACACGTGGGCGCCAAGAACTTGCAAATCCGTCCACCAGGAGCGCCACAATTTGAGCAAAAGTTTCTTCCAATTCTAAATGAAGCAAGCCTTAAAGGAGACTTTCAACCTTAAGCTGGTTCGTCTCAAACGGATTTCAGTCAGGTACAAGTCCGGCTCAAATCAAGTTCAAGTCGGGTTCCAAATTTAAGTCGGATACAAATTGGGTAAAAGCCGGGCTTTAGTCGAGTTAAAGTCGTGGTGAATATGGTTGAAATTGGATTCTATTCACCTTAAAATCGAGGTCAAATAACTTTCGGGGTTCACGGTGGCACGCAGAACGAGCATACTCAGCACTCAGGCAAATAAACTAAAGAATTCGGAAGGTATAACTTATGGGGGGCTAGCGCCTGGAGCGTATTGTAATTTACAGGGCCTGCTTCTCATCCATCCGCTGGTTTTATTCTTTCTTTCTTCTAGTAAAACGATTCGTTTGCTTCGGGAAAAATGTTCGCGCAGAAGGGAAGAATCGGTGAGTGTCGCTTGGTTAGTTGGACATGGTGATAACTCAGTGAATAAAAGTAGGCACAAGAGGAAGCCGTAAACAGGAAAGGACCGAGCAAGTCGTTGCTCAATATAATTCGAGTACGGTGAGAGTAGGTTTTCTCTGCGGCAGCAGGAAAACGGGGATGAGCAGTAGAAAAAGCGAAACACCATTCGTTGTAATAAACAGCAACTTTGATTCTTAGTTAATGTTTTGAAATTCGGCAAGTAAATTATCTCTAATATCCAACAGAAAAAACATTATTTTAAATTAACCAATGGACTCACCATCAACGTCAACAAGACTAAATCGTTGGATGTCAACATGGACAATCCTTCCAATTTTACAGTAGCAAGGCAAGCAGTGGAGAAAGTCGAAAGCTTCCGACATCTTGGCAGCCAGATAGCGCAGACGGCGGAAGATCGACATAGGTGCGCGAATCAAGAAGCCTAGGGCTGCTTTTGCGAATTTGAGAAATTTATTGAGGTCAAACCAGATAAGTCAACGCGCCAAAATCCGAATTTTCAACTCATGGTGCGTATCAGCGGAGAAAACTAAAAAGCTGAATCTCTTCATCAACCGATACCTGCGGTAAGTAATTCGTATGTGGTGGCCTCACAATTGGATCTCAAATGCTGTGCTCCATCGTCGATGCCAACAGAAACCGATATCAGTGGAAATTCGAAAACGAAAGTGTAGGTGGGTCGGCCACACACTACGAAGGAGCGGAAACAAATTTTCAAACAAGCGCTGGATTGGGACCCAGCAGGACATTGCAGCAGAGGCAGACCCAGGGGCTCATGGCGTCGGAGCCTCAATAAGGAAATAAAGGAAGTCGATCGAATCTGACCTGGACCCAGGTCAAGGCTAAAGCGAGCAGCCGCCCAGGATGGAAGTCTTTCCCAGGGATGGACAGGAGTCATAAAGAAAAAGAAAGAAAGATTAACTAATGATGGAAAAGCGCAATGCTCAAATTATACACAACAGATTTCGTGCAAGGAATCATCCAATCAATTGCAAGATAAAATCATTGCAGCTCATAAAAAAAACCGCCTCTATTGCTTATCGATGTCACAACAAGGTTGAACAGCACAGAAAGGATGCTCGAACGATTTTACGGAGCTTGGGCATTCGAACACCGACAAACCGACATGAATGACAATAGCAAATGTTTTAATATTTCTGTTCAAATTATATTGCTGACATCTATCTTCGTGTTCGCTGAAAACGTTTATTGAAGCCACAAACACGCTTGGGAACTTGATGTGAAGGTTCATGTCTGAGCAATTCTGGACACATTTATTTGATCTAAATAAAATGATTCTATAGCTTTTGACAGATGGGATCGCTGCACATTTGAATCGGTCGTTATGGATTCTTGATCAATAATGAAGATTGAGTTTCATGTCGGTTTGTCGGTGATTCGAACCCACTTAGTGACGAAGAAGTGCAGAGTTTGCAAACACTTTTGGAACACTCCGCGATTTTTGCATAATATTTATGTATCCATGGAACGTTTCTTTTTCTATTTGTTCTATTTGCTTATTTCATATAATTAATGCTTCAACATTGTGCAGAAAATTTATTTATTTCCCGGGATCTCGGAATTTCCCGAGAAGTTGAATTTAAATTTTCCGAATCCCGGGATGCCGAAAACCGCCGGAAAACAAATGCCATTTTTGTTGATTTTCTTAGCGATCTGGATAATAACTTTCATTACAGATTTAAGCAGTGTTTTCCCACTTCGTATTTCACTGAATGGTTCACATGCCCTTTGTTCCTAAATCCGTTATTTTGGAAGATTTATTACAGTTCGGTCCTTTAAATTCGATTAGTTGTTTCATAAAATCGATTCAGTTGTGGAGTGAAAGTGATAGTGTTTTTCTTTTCAAAGAAGGAAGTTTTCCCAGTTGGAAAAGAAGGAAATCAAGCACTTATTTTTGGCAAATTAACAAGCCAATCTTAACTTCATCTCCACGTGGTCACGCAAAAAAGCCGCCCGAGTGTTGACATCCACTACTACATCGTCACTAGCCATCAGACATTGTTGAGTGAGTGCAGTGCACACGAAGATGACCGAATTCAGCCGTGCATCCACGCAGCGCATCGCTATTCGCCGAAAGGCGACTTCCACGCATACTTTGCGCCAGCAGCAGCAGATCAGTTATATTAGTAAATTTTTTTTCGCTCTCTCTCTCTAACCCCAAAAGTAAGCATTTCACTTTTGATTTGGATTTAGCTTTAATTGTGTATTGTGTTTGTGTAATTTAAATCTGCCTTGGTAAGAAAATGTTGAACGCTCCCACGAGTAACGCAAACCGTGCGTGACAAAGATTTTCCTTCGACATGTACGCTTTATCAGAAGATGTACTACATTTGCCTCCTAATGATGGGAAGGCACAAATGAATTTCCGTCTGTGAACTTCGTTCGGTCCATAGGTTGTCTACTTTCAGCCCAAAATTAAACCTCTGAATGTATATCAAATTAACAAACATATTACAAGACTACTGATTTGACGAAGCGATTCTCAGCCGTAATTGAGATCACAAAAGTACGATATAATAAACTTCATGTTGTTGTTCTTAACCAGCACTGGAATATCGAGTGCATATTTACGCATTTTGTTACTTAGAGATTTGTATGCGAAGCAAAAGCGTGATGGCATTGCATAAGCATTATAATTCGAACTACTTATATAAGAGCACATAGTGCATGCAAATTTTAATGCAAAAAATGTGCTTCAATGTTAAAACAAAATCATAGATTTCAGGTTCAGAGAACAGACGTTCATCTTCGGTCTGCTACTTGTGTAAAACTTTAAACCGACATTTGACGAATCGATATGCCGCCATGCCTCCTGCAATGGTGGCGCTGCAGTTGTGCGATAACCGTCATGTTGATGTTTATCAATGAATAACCTAGCTTCTATAACCTGAAATTTTTTGTTTTGTTTTCTCTGCATTTGCTTTTTATACCGGCTGCCCATATTTACTTTAACACACGTTTTTTAAGAAAGGGTATATCACGGTATATGGACATCAATGTCTGTTCTCTGTGGTTTAAGCGTGCTAATCTAACCAAATCCCAACGGAACCAGGAACCAGTTTAGGTCAGGTAGCTCTTTGTTGATTTCAACTGTTTTTTTAATCCAACTATACTGCCGTTCTACGCATAACTGTCCCATGTTGCTTTTGGTCAAATTGCAGCTTTTTCAATATATGCTTAATTTTTTACCCTTCTTACATCAATAGAAGGGTATTAAGATCGCTTGAAAACTCGACTTTTTATCCGAGGCCCACAGGGCCGAGTGTCATATACCATTCGACTCAGCTCGACGAACTGAGCACATGTCTGTGTGTATGTATGTGTGTGTGTGTGTGCGCGCGCGCGCGCGTGTGTGTGTGTGTGTGTGTGTGTGTGCATTACAAATAATGTCACATCGGTTTCTCAGCCATCTGTGAACCGATTTCAGTTCTGTTGACGGCAAATGGAAGCTACAACATTCCCATAGAACGCTATTGATTTTTTCATTCGGACATTTCGTTACGAAGATATGAACGAAACAGTACTTGAAGGCCTATTATAATAGTAATCAAACAGTTTTGTCTCCGATTACATACTGAGCTATTTGTGTACCGATTTTAGTTTTGTTGGTGCCATATATCTATGATATCTCCAAATAACTGGTCAAAATTTCATTATGATTGGATAATCCTTCATGGAGATATGACCAAAACAATGAGAGCACATAATTGTGAGATGACAATATACTCGTTGCAGTGCAAAACCGAACAAGACCAATCACACCAATCGATGCCGCTTGCATTCTATTTTGTCGCATCTGGAGCGTTGTATAGCACATACAGCGGACTAGCCACACTATGCGACTGTATAGAATTAGAGCAGCATCGATTGGCTCAAGTGATCTGGTTTTGAACTTCTAACAAATATATTCGAAATTCACAAAGTCTCCATTTACTATTTTCAACGAATATGTACTTATTCAAGCATCTTGAATCCATATCGATAATCAAAGATTGAAGCTCAGGATTGAGGCTTTGTTAACGCAAAATTGAAGTTATAAAATCTTCAAATAAGTGTTCAAAATTTCATTATGTTAACTTCCTTTTAACCCTTCTTACATCAATAGAAGAAGTATTAGAGATCGCTTGAAAACTCGACTTTTTATCCGAGGATTCACAGGGCCGAGTGTCATATACCATTCGACTCAGCTCGACGAACTGGAGCACATGTCTGTGTGTATGTATGTGTGCGTGTATGTGTATATATACACATATATATATACATATATATATATATATATATATATATATATATATCCCAAGTAACATTTCAAGTTTTATTAACGTTTACCTACAAAGGTAACATATAAAACAACATTTCATAAAACCACTAGCCTGGCGCATATTTGTCTTGATTGCTTCCAAAACCTCATAAAGACAAAGATTTGCCTAGTTGGCCCTACTCCTGGCAGAGGTTCTGGTGGTATATTTTAGACGCAGTTCTAGATCAGATTAGGGCAAGAGATTTCATTTGTAGCCGAATTAAGGACTCACTTGAAAGCAAAGGTAAATCATGCATTAAAATCAGTGCGACGTTGCATAAAAGCCCGTTTCGTTGCCACTTCCTCTAGAATGGTCGCCAAAACCACTCAAAACAGTTTTATTCATATTTCCAATTAGCATACATAAAGTTGATTGATTCCCAATGAATGCATTTCAGCAAGAACTTATGATTGAAGAAAAATTACGCCATGGCAAGTAAAGGCGTCAGTATTTTCTAAAGTGAAATGTTTATCTCAGCTGATATATTTTCAATTTTCTTTCAAGTCTCCAACCTATAGATTGCCCGAAATTTTAAGTGCACATAAAAATTCCATTGTATAAAGTGCTTTCTCAAAAGTGCTGAAAAATAAGTGCGCTTGCCAAAATACGTTGCCATTTCTAATTAGTTTTCATTTGGCATAAGATTTGTAATTCTTCGCAGACGTTAAATTGTTTTGCTCAATCTATTCTTATTACAATACAATTACGTATCCCACATTAACTGCCGTATGACAATAATACCATGTCAAATCAAATCTATCGTGATATGTGAGTACTTATAAACCTGCATAAAGGTCGAAGATAAAAGCGGCAGCGGCATTAACATTGATTTTTCATTGCCAGTATGAAAAATGCGGGTTTTGTTTTTCATGAAGTACCTAGAAATAAATTTATGTTTGATATGGCATTCATGAAAAATAATGTTGAGGCTAAACTAATTTCTTGCAAAGCTGTTT